>WMED01011642.1:1558-15162 GCA_019650415.1 Pipa parva
AACCTGACAGTTTTCAGGTCGGATCCATGGCCTATGCTGAAAGAGTGCTCACTCGCAGTAGGATAGATGTGGCAGTACTCCTCCCCCAAAGCAATGTCACTCAACAGCACCTGCACTTCAGAGGAAGGTGCTGGTGAGTGACGTCACTCTTCGGTGCCAAAAAAGGTTCACCATCACTGTTCTAGAATGTCAAACTCTTATCCAAATCAAGAATGATACCATCATATCCTTAAAAGGTGTTTAAATTGTGAACAAGTATAGAAATAACTGTATATCATACAGACTTTGAAACTCTGATTCCTTCTGTCATTTGTATGCAATGCATGTTTACCAAATATACACATTAAGTGAACTGATGAGATAATGATCAGGAACCTGTTTGTCGCTGCATTTTCAGTTGTACAAAGACTTAAATATATTTAATTGGTGAGATCTACAAGGCAGGGACCTCCATCCTCTTGTTTCAGTCATTGCCTGGCACTCTAGTGAATGTATATTCATGATTTTATGCTTTTAATTTACTTTAATTGTTCTATGTTAAGCAGGTCTCCCATGTCTGTATTACAACTGTATTGTTGGATCGTATAGCCCTGTGTAACCTAGTGGAGCTTTATAGATAAAAATATACATATATATATATATATATATACATACTCTGCACATGCATTTATAGATTTATTTATTGTTTTACATTTTGTCAAGGTTTTTCTTTACAAAACAAACTTGTCTGCATTATAAGTTGTCAATAATATATTGTGACTTATGAAGTATTTAATCAGGATTTGTTACCACATAAGGAACCATATTCTCCAGCTAATATGATATGATTACTTTTAATGCATTTAGGTTTCAAACATCTGTTCCCTGTTAAAATGTGTAACTGGTTGTAGAAATCAGAGATCCAAGGGACATTTTTTTTTCTTTTTTACTGACAACACATAATGGCTTATTTAAAAACTTAGCTTGTGTTGGATACGTTTCCTAGACGCTTGCAACAACTAATAAAATGACTCATCATATTACTAATAATAGTATTATTCATAATAAAACAAAGGAAACTTATGTAAGAAAATGTGCTAATTTACACACAAACAATGGCTGAGCAGAAACATTTTTTTGATGGGGTGTGAGGAGGTCATAAACCTTGGGGAAACACATTTTTGTAGCAACAAAACAAAACAATCAAAAAAAAATATCAGATATACGGGTCAGACTGACCTGATATTTTTTCTTTTTCTGTCTTGCCTACTGCTTGGATGAAGAAGCCAGGGCTGGGCCTAGGGGTAGACAGCATAGGCAGTCGCCCAGCCCCGGCTCACCTCATCTCTGCAGTAGCGCAACATCTGCATCCCCTCCCTTCCCCAGCCCACTTTAGCTCTGCGCTAACAAGAAATGGCATGCTCAGGCGTGCAGGGGAGAGAGTGCCATGCCTAGGGTAGCATGAAACCTTGTACTGCCTCTGGGAGAAGCATATATAGGCATGGTGTTAGCTACCTTAAATGCTTTCATTTTAAAAGTAAGCTCTATCTGCTGTTTTGTCCATATAAGTCTTAATCCACTTCTGACCCACCTGTGTGCAGTCCTATTTTGTATGCCTGAAATTGCTAAAAAAAAAAAAATTTAAAAATAGGGCTGTGTAGGGAGCCGATCACTGGCCTTTTTAAATGCTCACCAATCCTAGTTAAGTAATGTCATTTTAGTCTAAGACTGGACATCAAGCAGGTAATTAAAAAAAAAACAGGTTTGGAGGAAGAAGCAAAGGACCATTACCTCAATACTTAGTACGGTGAGGGGTCTCGGATATGATCCACCTCCAAACAATTACAGGGTGGGGAGGGATCCTACAACAGTTGGGAAAATATTATTTTAATCTAGGGCCTCCACCCAAAGAACAAGTTAAAAGGTGGGGGCCTTTAGCTATGGAATGAGCCCTAATATATTTTATTAATATTAGACATTACCCCATCATGATAAACTGGTTATAGGGTTAGTGAGGGGGTAAGTAAATTAGTTATTTTTTTATCAGCTGTTAAAGCCCAGCAATTTTAAACTGTAGTATGACTCCAGCCATGGTCTAGGGTCACAGAAGCAGTTAAGATTAGCAGTTAGGTGATTTCCTTCTAAAGTATGTCCACACGCTTGAAATTTCAACTTCACGTACAGTCTAACGAGGATTATGTGTTATTAGATTAATGCATCTTTTGTGTTCTGAATCCCATTTTACCTACAGTCCAGCAAAGTGCAATTTAAAGTCAGAGGACAAAGAGATCAGGATGAGGAGACTCATAATCATCCTCTTCAATATAAAGAAAAGCTTCTATTTTCATGAGAACTAGCTTTATTGTCCCGAGCACATATTGACAACATGTTCTGGAAACTTCTCACAATTTCTAAGTGGTCAGATACTGTGAAATAATAGATATCTGGTGGCCCAAACTAGCTTTTGATATGAAAAAAAAATCCTGAATAATACGATACCTGTGTTAGATGTAAAGCTGCTCAAACTTTGCCCCATAGACTGTTGATGTCATAGCATGACCCTGCGGAGTAGTAATAACACTAGCTGCCTCATTTACAAGGGTTCACCACATTGTTGGTGGTCTCACAGATTAACCAAGATGACCCATTTTATTCCTTTTAAAAACCTTCAAAGACAGCTGAATTACTTTTCTGTGAATTTTTTTCACCTACATGGCATGTCTGCAGGGAGTTTTGCAGAAAGTTTGATATTGAGGTTTACCTATCGTGGCTTTTCACACAAAAAAATAAGAAGAGAAGACCAACCAATCATCATAACAATGTTTATGCTGCTTTGTGCCTGGATTTATTTTTTTTTTTTGCTTATTTAAAAAGCTAAGTTTGTTTTTAATAACACAATGTGTTTAATGACTCCATTGTCTCCATTCTTAAACAGTTGTGGTTTCTACCCAACTTTCATACCACAAGAGTCTAGTTTAATGAATCTCAAAGGTACTCAAATCAAGATACAGTGGGGTGAGGAACATAGTTATGCTTAGAAGTTTGCTGATCACCTTGATTCTCAACAAGCTATCTTTGTTGCAGAAGATAAGTCTGGTTTTTGATTTAAAAAAAAATCTTAGGGTGGAGACTTTTCCTAAAAAAACAAAACTTGCTTATAGGTACAGATCTGTATGTTTTTTTCTCTATAAATCCAGTTAAAATTCCCAGTCAATGGAAGATCTACCCTGCATTTAATGTTCTCTTGTAATAATTGTTTCCGCTTGGACAGACTTTCACCCCATTACTCATAGTGAAGTTTGAGAGACTTAAGAAATATAAGTGCCATGAGACTGACAAACGTATTTTATCCTGAAAGACCAGGCCAAATACAAAATCAAAGCCTCTTTCTTGCTTCTGGCAAATCAGCTCTACATTGATTTACCCAGATTTTAACCTAGACTTCATGAATTTTCTCTTGTCTGCTGTTTTCCAGTTTCCAAGTTCTAGATAGAGCTTTGTTCTTCTGCCTCGCTTTCTGGTAGGCCGTGACAGTCTGCTACTAGCCTTCCCACTGGCCTCTGTTTCTCTCTACAGGTTTCCACAGTTTTGTTGCTTTTGCTGTCATTGGCTCCTGTTGGCTGAATTCCCAAACCTGCCTCTCCCCGAGGCTTACACTCCCACATTACAGCCTGTCTTTACATGATGGGAAATCAGCATCTGTTTTTTCAATTACCCTGGTCACTCTAGCTTTCCTTAGTTTTTCCATATCTAGTCGATTTTCTAATGGTGTAAGTTCTGCTGGACTTGCCTTCTGACACTGTTCTCTGGTGCTAGCTCCTTCCTTTATTTTATCTTAAATGTTTTTCTTTTGTTTTTTTCCCAGTGGCTCTTCTCTCATTTTAAAGCTCTCTGAAAGCTCCACATTACATAACACATAGTTTACTTTTTATAGAAAGCAATGGCAAAAGATACTTATGCATTGAAATTACTTGATAGAACAACCATTACCATCTTTTTATAATGGTATTGTTTTAGTCATCCAGAATATACAATGCTTGCTAATCACATAGTGTATTTTGGTTTTACAACATTAGATGCAAAACATATTTCCAACCACTGAAAATGATACTTCATTGCAGAACATTTTTTATATGATCATAAAAGTTAATGAGTGCTCATGATCTATGGTCTGACAAGACATCTGTTCTCATCCTTAGACATCCTAAAATGATAAAATACCCACCCAAATTTGCTGTACCACTAAAGGAGCTGAACAGAAACTTCTATACCATTCATCAATCTAAACTGCAAATTATATAAAGTTATTGCTTCTCAACAGGCCTTTAATAGGTTAAGAATAAATTAGGCAGCAGGTGAGTTGATTAAATGCAATGTTAAAAACTATGAAAATAACAAAATGCACAGAAAAAAAAATATTAAAATGCCTCTATCAATTACGACCATGATGTTAAAAGTGATTTTACAGGTGACTGCAGAAACATTACCCTGTGATAATATTCCTGTGTGGAAAGGGGATAAGTGCAACTAGACATAAGCAAAGCAAAGCCAAAAATGTAGTTTTATTATCGCTCAGCAATCACAGACAAAACAAATCACAACAGTTTTTTTTCCTCAGGAAAAGTATATATACTCCCTCTGTATTAATTCTCTGTAAAAAAAAACAATACCTGAGAACACAAGTTCCTGCAGACTTGGGTGAAATGAAAAGTTCCTTCCTGTCTGTCCAATAGTTGAAAGACTATACTGTCCAAATAACTAGGCACTTCACTAAGGTTGCTGTTCCATATATTAGGCAATATCCAGAACCTGCTCCTTCAGATTGTCCCTCACAGCTAACATCTCATAATGTTAAAATTTGCTACCAAACTATAGCTTATACCTCTACAGATCTGCAAGTACCAACATGTATATAGTGTGACGAGTAGGAATGTACAATGAATGTGTCTAAATTAGAAAACAAAAGATCAATGGAAGATGTATTTTAATTGAAACAATGCTAAAAACCTAGGTTTTACTGGGGGAGATTTATTAAATGAGCAATCGTGTACCATTATTGTTCAGGTACATTGCATCTATTGTCATTTTGATCACAGTACCTACCATATTCCTTGTTGCTGCTTTGTCTTCAGTGAAATTGGCTAATGAAAACAGGACAGGAAAGATGAAAATGTTACGTATTCTAGTCAAAATGAGATAATTTTGGAAGAGTAGTAATGACCTACCAGTACCATTTTCTTAATAAATATGGCCCATATTTATGCCTTTGAACAATGCCTTTGCATTGTTCAAAAACAGTGTTACCTAGATATGTTGTTGGGCCAGAGCTATATACTGTAGAGCTGATGCTTAAAAACCAAATCCAATGCAATGAATCTGTTCAACCACCAGACAAAATCTTTAGGCATTTTAAGGTAAAACTAATAAAATAGGGAAATTTTAAACCAAATGACATTTATTTGATATAACGGTTTATCTTGTATTATACTATAGAGTGGACATATTCCACAAGGATATCATGTAATATTATTTTATTTCAGCAGTATCAGGCCACTGTGGGATTTCATTTGAAAACATTAAATGTAAGTCTCTTTTTTTCCCCCACACTTAATGTTGCTCTACAGCCATTATACACCAAATGACTGGGAATTGATCATATGAAAATTTTATTCTAATAAAGGAAACCTGCATTCACTAAAATAACTGAATTTTTATAAACTGAATTGAGGTGACAAGGAAGATGCCATCGGATGACATTTTAAAAGCAATATCTGCAAAATGAATATGTATTCAGTAAAACCAAACTCTTTTTTCAAACTGTTTTTTTTTTTTTAAATTAAATCTGTCATGAAACCACTGCTAAAAATATTCAGATACCCAATGAATGAAATTCATTGGAATGACTTGCATATTCGTATCAATTGCCTTGTCAGTTTTATTTAATTGGACTCTTGATTCCCTATAATTTACTTGACTATCACATTTATCAGCCAGAAAAATCAGTATTTTGTCTCAAAGTGATTGTTTGGTACATCATCTTTAGCTGAAGAAGTTCAGATAAAGAAATGCAGGCTGAATAATGGTCAAAAGTGTACTGAAATGAAAACATTTGTCAACGCTATTTCAGTATTTGACCCAAATGTAAAAAAAAAAAATCACCTATTTATTCACCCCAATATTTTTCCATCAGATACAAATCAGAAATACTTATGACTATGCCAATATATGAAACTATACATGGTAAAAATGCATGTCCATTGGTGGAAGAGACTGATGAAATTAGCAAATATGAAGATACCACAATGAAAAATGATATTGGAAAATAATTTGTTGATGTTCATAAAAAAAAAAAATGGACTTAATCTGCTCTACTTAATGGAGCAATCACTGCTTTGTTTGAAAAACATTAAAACTGCATTGAAACTTCACAAAAATCTGTGTATGACCTAGTAAACTTGTTTTACAGTATAATAAAATGAATAAGTGATAGAGCCATTAAACATTTGTTAAAAATACAAAGTTGTTTTATGTCCGCTCTTAACCTACTCTGAATTAAGGGACTGTGTTGTAGATGGTCTTTGTTTATTCATCAAAAGAACCATTAAAAGACCACTCCATAGTAATGCACAATGCTAATTATCCTCTCAATTTCTTCTGACTTCAGCTTGGTGTTTCTTACTCTTATCTATTCAATTAAGAGCCTCCATGGCTGCTGACAGAGCTGTTTCGTATGATTTGTGATCTTTACTGCAAGAGAAGATCATTAATGTTGTACCAAGAATGCAAAGCAAAACTATTTTGAAATTAGTGCCAATGTATTAAACAATTTTATAAAATGTTTTATAGATTTCACCAAAGTAATTTGTACAAAAATACATTCAAAGTTTCTTGCACAAGAAATGTGTAGTTATCAAAAGAGACAAATCGACTGGATGAAATGCAAGCAAAATACATAAAATACACAACTGCATCATTTTCCTGATCAGCTACAACATAAAATCACTGAAAAGAACAATTATGAAACGTAAAACATTACTTCATATACAGCATCAGGATATTTAAGCATCACTTTAAAAATAAAGCACAGTACACTGGAATCAGCTTTGTGGTCAGATTTAAATAGACTTTTTTTTTCTTTTCAGCACAGTTAAATTAAAATATTGAGATAAAATACAAGGGGAGGGGGGTTAACATTGCTGTAATGTAGTAGCACTGTAAACTTATCGTTCAAACCTTCTAAATAATAAAACTCAAAAACAAATTAGACTTTTAAAATAATCAAAGTGCATTGAAAATTGTAAGAAACACAAATGTCATTTTCAAACAGTCGCATGTGTCTTCTTTTGTAAACTCTACCTATAACAGAAAACACATGATGCCCAAAAAAAAGTATATTTACTGTTTTTCTCTTAAAAGAGAAATCATTACACATCCCCATAAGCAATGGTTAATCTAGGAGAAAATAGGTAATTTACAAATCTTTTGAAAGTCAGCCCTGCCTGTGGGCAATATCTAGCTTGTTTTTCTCCTGACAGTTTTCGAAATTGGTTCTGCCACTCTGAATTGTGCATCAGTAGTCAGACGAGCTTTCCTTCTTCATTATGCCATTGTGTAACCATAGCTTCCACAGTGCAATGCCACCAGAAGTCTGTCCTTAAGGATTTCCTTACTTGGGTATTCAGGCAATTTCAACATGTTGATACTGAAAGACAAAGCAGTAGCAAAGAAGCATTACATGTGAGAACAGAATCAAACGGCACAGTAAAGTATCCTTAGAACTTATTATAGAAGCAGGAGATAGTTTTATCCAGTATTTGTAAAATGGTTTCCTTGGAGCCTTAGATTGTTCACATTTCTGTTTATTATCTGTGTTGATTACAGACCTCTTTGATCACCTGTATAATAAGAACGCTCACCTTGTAAGTCATACTCATGACTGGAGTATAAAAAACACTACATATTGAAAGTAAAAAATTGCATTCCCCTATAGGAGCCGTATATGAAGTTCTTTGAAAAGTGTACATTATAAATAAATGAAGATGGGGCATTTTTAAAAAAAAAGATTTTGGTATTACTGTGCTTTTAAATGCATAGAAGAATGGTTTCATTAATAATAACTGTAACAGTAAAAACTCCAGCATTAGTCCCTGTTCTTTTACCATGGAAAAGCATCAAAAGCCTTCAACATGACAGAAAATGCCCCAGACAAATTAAGGGAAAAAATGAGATTGATCATAATAGACTTAGCAGAACAATGCATCCATCCCATGCAAAAAGACCACAGTGGCTCTCAGATGCGACAATCAAAATTGCCAACAAAAGAAGAGCAGCGAGAGCAATAAATGTGGAATTTTAAAGAGAAGAGATAAGGAACATTACTGGAATGAACAGAGCAAGACATTGGAAGATGCAAGCAAGCTAGCTCACACCCAATACAATATACAATACTAAATGTCAGAAATGTTGCAATCCCATAAAAATCAATTTGCTCTACATTGGAAGACACAGAATATTAGGTTTTTTGGGTATATTTATAATGAACTTATTCCACACTCTTCTACCTATAAATTGCTCTATTATTAGCATTTATCTAGTCTGAAAGGAAAGCTTAAAAACCATCTTTTATATTGTGGATAGATGGACTGAACATTTTCAAATCATTTATCCTACTCAAGGTACTATAACTCTTGTGATTCTTCCCCGGTTTATTTTTATTTTACAACCTAACACATTTAGATTGTAAGTTCTATGGGGAGGCCGGGACCTCCATCCTCTTGTGTCAATCACAACCTGGCACTTAAAGTGAAGTATCCGTGTGATATTATACTTTATTTGTATAATGCACTTTTCCCATGTCTGTATTATATTTGTATCGCTGAATTGTACGGCGCTGTGTAAATTTGTGGCGCTTTATAAATAAAATTATACATACATACTTTTTCTATTTTATCTGGGTGTTGAAAGATCCAGAGTAAATGAACTGCTTTAGAAACTAATAAACTCATCACATGGGGAGGGGGGGGGGTTAACCTTCCCTAATCTGTTTGGTTATAATCTAACTTAAATTTTAGACTAGATACCCCACTGGCTCCTTCTTCAATGAAATACTTAAACACTTCCATAGATTACTTTAAAAGTCCTTTAACACTCCTAGATTCCCTTACTACCTTATCAACAATACAGATGGCTCTCCAGTTTTTCCAATGAACCAGATTCTCAGGATTTACAGGATTCTCTTTAATTCTGGCTTGCAACAAACATATTAAAGTACACTAAAGTAGAAATACCAGATATATCCTTTATAAACTGTGAACAGAGAATAAGTCATCTTATCTTTCACCTTTATTACAATGGAGTTTTAAAATCATATGAAGCTCTAAAACTCGAATTAAAATGACTCCACTGCATTGAAAAAAACTGGAAAAAACATCATCGCACCTTATCCCATATAAACAGCATAAACCTTTTTACCCACTGACTTTTTCTTTCATACACTCTAAAATGTATAGTAAAACTAGAAGCATCTGGGAAAATGCTGTATGTAGATGACGTTGGAAGGACTGTTGAAAGAGATGGTACTTATTTACATATATGATGGAATTGTCTTATTAATAAAAATCTGAAGAGAATTTTTCCTTTTAAACCCAACCTATTACCTTAATGGCATTACCAGGGCTTCTAACAGACGAGATTCCCTCTCTACAAATTTTTGTTGTCTTTCATTTGCAGATTGACAACTATATTAAAATTCTGGAGTGCTTTGAAAACTTCACACATGCACCAAACCTGCTCTAAAATGTACCTACTGTACATAACACATATGAACTTCATGCTGCCAAAGTATTAGGAAAAAATCAAAACTAATACAATCTGGAGTCAATGGTCCCCACTATCTCCTGGAACTAGCAAACTGCCCAGACAGAAACAAATATCTAAACTTCTATCTGATTTCCCTGAATTTTCAGAGCAATAGCTATTCATTTAATTCAGTTTTTGTTAATTAGTTTATTTAGTTGTTCAGCTGTTATTACATATATAACAATCTTATGTATTGTAGATTTCCTTCTTTGATCTATGAACCAGCCTCTCTTCAATACTGTTTTTCAGTCAATATGTCTGCAAGTTTGATTATCTCCAGAATACCACCTACTCTTCCAGAATCCTAATTATTATTTTTATTATTTATTCGTTCTTATATAGCGCTACTATTTTACGCAGTAAAATAGTAGTACAGAGATTCATCATTCACTTCAGTCCCTGCCCAATGGAGCTTACAATCTAGTTTCCCTATTTTGTCACACACACAGATGAATGTTTTTGGATTGTGGGAGGAAACCGGAGTGAACGGGAGAAACCCACGCAAGTGCGGGGAGAACATACAAATGCAGATGTAGTCCAGGTTGGAATTGAACATAGGACCTCAGTGCTGTAAGGCAGCAGTGATAAACACTGAGCAACCGCACTGCCCATTGTATTCTTTCAGTTGCTTGTCCAGTAAGATCTCAAAATCAATAGCAAAAAATATATATAAATAAAAAAGTTCAGCTGGAAATATATGTAGGGGTGTACAATTCAGGCAGTAAGGTGCAAAAATGTACAACATTTCATGGTGTTATCCCTTCATTGGGTGGCCCTTTTTACTATAAGTTAAAAAGTGAAATTATATTTTTCCACTGATACAATACGTATACTATACTAATAATTTAGAAGGGTGTTTCTGATTTGGTGTAGGTGTCCAACTCCTCAAAAAACACACAAATTTGAAAATTCAAGTCACCATATTTTACTATTGTTTTGACGTTACTGGTGCCAATGTCTTCTTTCAGGGGGTAATTCAGCATAGTTTGAAGTGAGGTGCGGAGTGTTCGCCTCACTTCGGACTGACTGATCTGTGCTCGCTGATGTCCTGCACGCGGGCATCAGCGAGGGCATTAAAGGGATTACAGTCTCGGCGAGGCAACTCTTATGCTTTCGCCGAGAATGGAATCCCTTTAATGTGCTCGCTGATGCCCGCGTGCAGGACATCAGCGAGTGCAGATCAGTCAGTCCGAAGTGAGGCGAACACTCCACACCTCACTTCAGACTATGCTGAATTACCCCCTCAGTCTCCTTACAAAAAACTTTGCTTTCATTGCTAGAATTTCATAGCCAATACTTCTTGAGAAGTGGTTTAAATGTTTCAACTAAACATTTAGGGAGATTACTTTTTCTCTAGTTCATTATTCTGAAAAACATTTTAGTGTTGTGCATATACAACAAAGAAACTTCCAGGCTAGCCATGTTCTTGACAAAAAGTCCTCCAGGCTAGCAAAATCTTAACTAAGAAGGTCCTTCTTTGCTTACAATAATAATGCTATATTGCCCACTAACACAATAGGCTATATAGCATAATTAGAACAATGGCTACAAGTTTACTAACTCAAATAAGCCTTTGACAAATAGATTAAATCCACAGCAAAGTCATCTAACCATGTTCTTCAATGTAGGCCTGACCTATTTGTACAAATGATCTGTTAACACGGTTAGTGTAAAGAACTTAATTAACTATATGAATTGACACATATATAGAAATATATACAAATATAGACACATACAAACATATACATGCACTTTACATTTATGTTTTTAAAAACAAAAATCAGGTTTTAACATACCATGTGCTTGACGTTGGAAGAAGATTTTCAGTATATGCTACAGCTGCTATAGTGAAATTTTGAAGTCCACGTCCACCCATAATATATGCAAAACCACCATGAGGTACCCTGGAACTGTAATTAAAATTTGACTTAATATATTGCACATCGTGATGTTACTATGTAGTGTCAGCAATATAATTTACAGAATTCATTTGCAAATACATGTATCAGAGATCACTTAATTTCATAAGTTTTAAATGTAAAATACATCCAAAATTTAATATGCTGTAATATTACATTAAAAAAATATATAAAATTTGTGAGCAGAAAAAAAAACAACCCTAAGAATAAGAATAAAGATATAAGGAACAAAAGCTGCCATATAACAAATGAAACTACCTATGTACAGTATGTGAACACAAACACTACATACATTAGTTTAACAGAAATAGACCATTGTGAATGATTTATAAGAGAACTATATAGAGATAAGAGAACTATATAGAGAAAAAATAATCTAAGCTAAGTTTTAGCAGCAGTATACTAACTGTACTGCTGCTTGATCTGCTTTCATATCGCGATACTATGCAAAGGACTAAGATGAAAAATGCTGAATGCAGCTTTCTTCCACCCCCGTAACATGTACACACATAGTACCCGCCTCCCTGTGACGTGTACACACATAGTATCCGCCCCATGTGATGTGTGCACACATAGTATCGGCCCCCCCTATATGTGACTTGTACACACATAGTACCCTCCCCCTGGCTCAGTTCTGTGCATGCGCTTTATGGCCAGTTTAGTGAACTGAGCCAGGGGGGTGGGTACTATGTGTACTGTCTGTGTTTGTATATGTGTACTGTTGCTAAAATGATCAGCTAAGTTTTTTTTTTTTCTCACTATAGTTCTCATGAAGCTTTACCAGATTTTGCTATTCACATCAGTTAGATGGCTTCCTTTTCTCAGTCAGTAATTTGCACTGCCATTGGTAGGGGAGCTTCTAGTATCCACAGAAAATAATATCACAGCAAATTTTTTATGCTTAAAAGATCACTAAGGTTCCTAGAAATAATACCATTAATGGGAATATAGAAAACAGGCTTTAGTGTCCCTTTAAAACTTATTTTGTGTACTTATTGTATTGTATTATAGTGAACTTTTTTTTTAATCTAATGCTAATAATCTGAAAATCAGCAACATTTACTTTCTGGTTAATGCCAGCTAATATAAAGCTGCTAGCTGGCACTTGATGGCTTCCACAAAAGGGATAATTTTTCTCAGAACTACAGTGGTATAGATCTTCAGATGAGAGAGAAGTGGGTACTCTGCTTCATCCTGTACAGTCAGGGCCAAAAGTTTTGAGAATGACACAAATATCATATTTTCACATGATCTGCTGCCCTCTGGTTTTTATGTGTGTTTGTCAGATGTTTTTTATCACATACAGAAATACAATTGCAATCATATTATGAGTAACAAAAGCTTTTATTGACAGTTAGAATGAGTTAATGCAGCAAGTCAATATTTGCAGTGTTGACCCTTCTTCTTCAGGACCTCTGCAATTCTCCCTGGCATGCTCTCAATCAACTTCTGGACCAAATCCTGACTGATAGCAGTCCATTCTTGCACAATCAATGCTTGCATTTTGTCAGAATTTGTAGGTTTTTGTTTGTCCACCTGTCTCTTGATGATTCACCACAAGTTCTCAATGGGATAAAGATCTGGGGAGTTTCCAGGCTATGGACCCAAAATCTCTATGTTTTGTTCCCCGAGCCATTTAGTTATCACCTTTGCTTTATAGCAAGGTGCTCCATTATGCTGGAAAAGGCATTGTTGATCACCAAACTGCTCTTGGACGGTTGGGAGAAGTTGCTCTCGGAGGACATTCTGGTACCATTCTTTATTCATGGCTGTGTTTTTAGGCCATATTATGAGAGAGCCGATTCCCTTGGCTGAGAAGCAACCCCACACATGAATGGTTTCAGGATG
>WMED01011643.1:0-15161 GCA_019650415.1 Pipa parva
CCCTGATTTGCCCCTCCAAGCCCCTGATTGCCCCTCACTCCTGATTTCCCTCCTCTGCCCCTAATTTGCCACTCCAAGCCCCTGATTTGCCCCTCCAAGCTCCTGCTGTCCAAACTGCCCCTGATTTTCGCCCTCAGCTCCTGATTGCTCTCCCAGCCCCAGACCCTCTGCCTTCTTGTCTTTGGTGCGGAGCTGAGTATAATGTGGCTATCTGCCCGCCTCCCAGACATCTCCTGCCACCAGAATTCCGGCGGCATGAAAAGTCCGGGAGGCTGGCAGATAGCCACTCTTTCTTTGATGAATCCAGTCCTGCTTTCTCCTGAGCATCCGGCTTTTCCACATTATTGGATTTAGGGGGATTGAGCGGCTTGTTTGTTTTCTAAGATAGCCACTTTATACTGAGCACTGCACCACATATCCCAGGAGCTCCGGCAGCAGGAGACTTCCGGGAGGCGGGCAGATAGCCGCATTATACTGAGCTCCGCACCAAAGACAAGAGGCAGAGATGCAAGCAGTCCCTCGTGATCCTCTCACAACAAGCTGGCACACAGGTACAGAGGAGACTTTATTTGAGAACAGATAATGAGAATATTGTCGCAGTTTTGACTTTACTATGTAAAATTGTCTCAGTTGTAACTTAAAAATTTGTCGTGACTTTGAAGTTGCCTGTGACACGAATGTTGCAAATTTATATGGCCCCCAGGCTGAAAAAGGTTGGGCATCACAGTCATATACTGTATACAAGTAGAGACATCTATTATTTTTTAGGGGGAAAACCGATCATGGGAATATAATAATAATATATAATAAAATAAGCAGTCTGACAGAACATGATGGAACTTGTGATTTAAATTTCTAGTAGATCATTACTAATTCATTCACTCCTGGCTGTTGATTAAGCCCCCCTAACACTTTCACTGTAACATGAAACTCTGGATTCATCAATCTCCTGCTAAGCAGACCTCAGCAGTAGAAATGTTTAAAGTAACAGAAAACCTTGTAACCGTACTTGTAACTACCAACTAAAACACCGCTAACATAAAAAGCATCAAGACTGAGTTTATTTAATTTAACAAATATAAGATACATCTGTTTAAGAAGAGAAAAGGCACTAGTCTATAAAAGCAAAGAACAAATAATTGTTAGATGAGTCAGGAGGAAAGATCATTAATTCTGTTTCATCACTTCATCATCACTTCAGTGAAATATGCTGATGGAATTGCCAAGATAGTGAAGGATTCTGGGAGGCAGCAGGTGAAGAAAAGCACAGAAATGCTTTAATGTACATGCACAAAAATGGTTTACGCTATATTAGTCCAGTTGAATAGTAAGAAAGAGGAGTACTGTAGTATTATTATATGATACTTTATATGGACTCAGTTAATTGTATAAGACAAGCTTTTGAGAGATAGTCTCCCTTCTTCAGGTCAAAGCAAGTACAAAAGGATACACAATTTGCAATGAATTAACAGTATGTGGGGCAATAAAGGACAAAATAAGCAGGTAGAAGGGTGGGTTGTGAAAGTCATAAATAACAGTTGATAGAGGACAGAGGGGTAGATGGACAGTCTAGTGGGAAGGTGGTACTGGGGTGGGGGGTTGAAGGAAACCCTAAAAGAAATCTTACCTGAACTACCCATCCTGGCATTTAGACAACCACCCAACCTCAGACAAAAATTAATAAGGAAACTTTATATGGATTATAAGGACAATAACACAGGAACTAAACCATGTGGGGCATCACGCAGCAAACTCTGTAATAACATAAATAGATCCCCAATGGTGACTCAAAGATGGAAGCTTCCACATCACAGGATCATACAATTGCACATCCAGCAATGTGGTGTATCTAGTAGAATGCAATAAGTGCAGAAATGCAATTTATATTGGTGAAACCAGCCAAAAGCTGCAGAAAAGAATACACACACAGCTACACTATACAACATCACAAAGAGGGAAATCTCTGTGTTCCTGTGGGACATCCCTTTTCACAGGCTGAACACAATATCAAAAACATGGAAATAAGGTTATTGAAAGGACACTTTACTAGCACACAAGAAATAAAAACATTTCAACTTAAAATGATTACATTTTTTGACTCAAAGGACTGTGGACTGAATAATGACATTGGTTTTGTTAGACATTATCAGTAAGAACAAAGTTGTATTTTTCTATTAATTGTTTTCCTTCCACCCCCATCCTCCCCCCCCTTCCACTAGACTGTCCGTCTACCCCTCTGTCCTCTATCAACTAATTTATGACCATCTCAACCCACCCTTCTAGCTGTTTACTTGGTCTTTTATTGCCCCACATACTGTTTATTCATTACAAATTGTGCATCCTTTAGTACTTGCTTTGACCTGAAGGGAGAATATCTCCTGAAAGCTTATCTTACTGTTAGTCCATATAAAGTATCATATAATACTACATTACTCGTCTTTCTTAATGTATATGCATCATAAATGATTTGAAATATAAAGCACTTGCTGAAAATGTACCATGCATTGATAGGCATTAATGGGTTGATTAGATTCGAACTGAATGCAAAAGCAGCAGATGCCAAGTAATGATTTTTTTGATGCTCTAAATAGAAATATATGTAAAGTTCCCTTTTAATAAACACAATTAAAAAGTGCTATGTGACTGCTGTATTTAAGATAAACCCAGTGTCAGACTGGCCTGCTAGGACACCTAGAATATTCAGGCCAATCTGACCGCCTCTGTTGCTGGCTATGTCACGTGATGCAGCAGGCGTGAAGGTGGGACCTCCCAATACCCCACTATGCCTCAGTCAGACACTGGATAAACCATTACATAAACCTAATCCTCTCTGCCTATATCCAGACTACTCTGCTTATTAAAAGGTCAGTAACAACAAAAATTAAAAATTTCTCAAAAGCATTTAGAGTTTCTATAGATTCTATCTGGGCTTGGATAAATTATAAACTGTGTCCATAAAGTATGATAATTAGCTTTAAAATTATGCTTTTGGGCGCACTTCCTAAAGGACCACAAACAACGGAACTGGGTGATGTCATGGATGCTATCAGTAAAGATAAAACCAAGAGAAAGTAATAAAATTCATGAATTATACTTCAATATAACATGTTTAAGAGTGCGGTGTTTGAATAACAGCCATGCCAATCCAAATTTTTTTTTTCTTACTGGTCCTGGTGTAAGTGGCTCTTTAATCATTAAATCATGCGAAAATGGTGTTAACCACAAAACACATACCAGAGAAAAGATCCATCACTAAAGCTGAATACCTGCAATAATCTCAGAGACTGCCACCATTATACAAAAACACTGATCTCTGATTTGAGGACTACTAGCTGTTAACAGATAAGCAAGTGTTGTCTGTCTGCATGGTGCTTCCATTAAACATACAGAACAAGTGAAGGGTAACCTTTAACACTTGCTGCAGCCGCTACATCAGACAGGTCACTTCAGGTGAAAAGTCACCCCAACAATTACTGAAAGGGCACCGACTTCAAAGGGTGACCATGACAAAATGCTTCCACTTAGCATACCACAACAAATGCCTATGGAATATCCTAGAAATGTCTCAAAGAAACATTAGTCACATTGCCATGATTTCTACAGTATTAACCAAGTGGTTAATGTGCCCTTGGCTTAACATACACTTTTCTACATACAATAATGTTCCTTAGACCCCTTACTATCAGGGCTGTGGATTCGGACTCTGGGCCCATTTTGGTGGAGTTGGAGTCGTTATAAAATGGACCGACTCAGACTCTCAAAATACATAATACATTGGTAGAGTAAGTTCATTGAAGTATATGCTGAATATATTTTCATAAGAATTTGGGAAAATAATGAAATGTCCTGTAAAGGTCTGTTCTATTCCTTATATAAGGATCTAGGCTTAATTGAAATGAATGTGTGCTGCACTTTATGTACATGCTCAGTAGTGAAGCTTCTTGCTACAGATCAGAGGAAAAGGCACTGGAAGGAATGGCTGCACTCATCATAGATCTGCTAGAGAAAACAGGATTAAAGAAGTTTGCTCACTACAAAAATTAGCTTTCAATGTTTTTGTTGAAAGCTTTTTTTTCCCCACTTACTGCAGAGTTTTGCATATTTGCAATTTACTAAAGTTTTTTCTGTTCTAATTTAGAACACAAAAAACTTTAATAAATGGCAAATTTGTAATCAATAAATATATTTTATGTTCTACCTAAATAGCTTGATTATTGTATCATAAGGATGACAAAAAGCTTAAATTAATTATGACAAATGGTAGAGAAAAAAAGGGCTCTCTTATACGGTGCACACATAAAATATTTTATTTAATTCATATTAAACACTCATTCACATAGAAAACCACATAATTAAAATCATAAAATACAAACATAGATCTTCATCAACAGCGTATATGAAGAACCTGACCCCTCACGAAGAAGTCCGGTATAGGACGAAATGCATCCGGTCTGCTGATGCGCTTGGTCTGCTGATGCGCTGCCTTGATATTTGGATGGCTTTCTGAATATACGCTGTTGAATGGCTAACACAAGCGACTTTAGAAATCTTTAAGATCTTCACAGGGATCTCTGACTGAACTGACTGTTGGACGGTAATATAAGTGGTTTATTTTGATTATGATGGAACTTGCTTATATACTGTTTTGTAATCCCCTACTTCATTAGTCACTTGCAACATACCTATTTAGGCAAGCTCGGCAGATCTATGTTTGTATTTAATGATTTTAATTATGTGGTTTTAAATGTGATTGAGTTTTAATATGAATTAAATATTTTATGTGTGCACCGTATAAGAGAGCCCTTTTTTTCTCTACCATTTGTCATAATGGATGTACTTTGCTCCATCGAGTTGCACCAAATAATTGAGTTTATGAATTTTTGAGTGCTCGTTACACTATATTGGCGATTCTAAAAAGCTTAAATTAAGTTATCTCTTAAACCTGCGGCATGAATGAGGAAGTCAGAGTCAGAGTCATGGGAAATTGAGGAGTCAGAGTCGGGCTTTGGCTTACTGACTCCACAGCCCTGCTTACTATTCTCAAACTACTCCAAATCAAAGGGGCAAATTTTGTCCTAAGAAAATAAATAAAAAAAGAATGGATTTTTTGCTATTAATAAAACATTTAATTAGTAGTAGAGAGGTTACCAGATAGGAAAAGAACAGCAGTATTAAACCAGCTGGAACACTAAGGGAATGGATTCATCTGTGATCATCCCTTGAGAGAAAAGTAACATCAAAAACAGAAATGGCTCAAATGGATTTTATTGTTACTGTAAATTCAATCTGCAATTCAAAAAAACATTCTGAAGTTTGTGTAAGTATGAAATTTAGCTATTTGGCTTTTGGACATACTTACTGAATATGTATTATCTAAAAGAATAGTAACCCTGCAAATTGAAAATGCTTCAAATGCATTCATAGTTACTATATATTTAACCTGTGCTCCCAAAAATTCTTAATTGTGTAGAGAAAGCAAGATATTTAGCTTTAAAAAGTGGGCTTTAGGGCACACTTCCTGTCTATGCTTTATGTAAAGCACCATAGGAAACAATGGAACTGGGAGAGGTCTGTTTAATAACATGGCTGCTATCAGTAAAGGTAACAACAGACAGAAAGCAATAAAAAGTATGATTTTAAAGAACTAAAAAAAACAAAACGTTCTAGTAAGTTGAAACTTTGCAGTCACAGCTTCAACTGTGCTGTCATTTCACTGCACCGAGGCAGACTTCACAGTTCTTAGGCTGATACAGGAGCCAGTGCAAAACTCCGCCCACTTATGCACCTAATTAAATTGGCGGTGCAAAAGAGCATATACATCATCACGCTCATTGTGCCCCCAATGAGAATGCTCCTCTCACCAGCAAAAAATAAGAATTGCAATGAGCGTGATGACATGTATGCTCTTTTGCATAAGTGGGCAGAGCTTCATGCTGGCTTCCGTATCAGCCTAAGCACTGTGAACTCCGTGAAATGACAGCACAGTTGAAGCTGTGACTGCAAGGTTACAACTCACTAGAAGGGTTTTTTTTTTTTTTTTAAATACTTTTTTATTCAATCTTTAGTTCTCCTCTAACTCCAAAGATAACATTTCTACAAGTGCTCTATCAAAATAACTGCCATGCCAATCTAAATGGGAATTTTGATTGTTTTATTGTTACTGTTTCTTTAAGAAATACCCCAAACTTGGCAGTCTGCTTGGCACTTGAAGCCAATCTGACATTTCTTAGCTAGGGTAATATTTAACAGGCCCCTAGATTGATACAAGGACAAATATAGTGAAAACCTTATCAGACTGATAAGTAACCCTGTTTATTTTTCCTGCAGTAAAGAATGCACATGAGAAAGTATGATAAAGCGAAAGAGAACATTCTCTCAATGAGGAAAGATAACGGAATTATTATTATAAGGAGTGGTGACAACTGATAAAAGAATGATGGCACCGGAGTTTTAACAGACCACCTTTTATAAACAGCCTAGTAGAAGCTTACAGCTGTGTAGAACCCTTTAACTGTATGGAGAATTTATAGAATGGGGCCCAAAGCTCCCACCCACTTATGGCCAGCTTGGTTGACCAACACATTTGACAGCAGATCCCTGCTAAATGGAGTTGGTTTCCCGCATGTTTAGAGCCAATGGAGTATAGTTTTCAGAAGCACAGAGTCACTGGTAACCTGAAGCAAGCTAGATTCTTACATTCACACAAGATTTGCACAATGGGGCCAGCAGAGGTCTGGGAAGCTGGGAATCTCCTGCTGTAAGTTTTAATATTAAGTAAAACTCAATACCAGGCATACAGCCACAAAAGTTTTAATACCCAGAATGGGTTGTTTAGGCTGCCATTTTGTACAAGAAATGGAATAGAATTTAGCCAGTCAATAAAGTATCTATGAATGGGCCTGTTCATCTAGCTACCTGGGAACTACACCTTGGTACACTACCTGTACGAATAGGTTTTTTCTGTATGTTTTACATATCAGTCTTTGGCGATTATTGGGAACACACCATTTGAGTTCAGGCAATCTTTCTAGCCAAATATAAAATGTACACACACAAGCTTTTTCTACCAGATCTAAAAATTGTGGTGGGTGTCATGTCTATGAAATTAATTTACATTTGTGCACATTTTTCCGGGTTATTTTATTCTAAAACCAAAATGCCAGACTCTGTCCTTATACAAGTACATTTATAATATGAACACAATTACTAGCTTTTCCCTGTGATCATTAATATGAAATGCATACAACGGACCAGAAGACAAATAGGAGAAGATGTAACAATCTAAGGAGTACCAAAGATGATTAATAACGGATTACTATTACGTAAAACTGGTTTCCCCCTCAACTCATTTTTATTGCAGCATTGCAGATTTATACTAGTTATAAGGGTCAAAATATTTATTACCATAAGCAAATTAAGAGCAGCACTGTATTACAAATATATATGTCTTAGGATGAGAAGATGGATACATCACTTCTGCCTTTCCAAAAGAAATTGCAAACACCACCAGTAATCCTTGTATGCCATTCATTTTAAAAACAAACATGTTTAGAACATTTACCCCAACTGTTACTGATATTTCCTTTTATCAAGAAACAAGTGTCCTATATGCCTTTGACTATCACATGATTGGGCAGACACTGGAGTGTCCTGCTACTGTAACTTAATGCCCATGATAACACTTAGACATATACAGGGACATTAGACAAAAAAACAAACTCCTGGTTTTAGACCACAAAAATTTATTAGTATGGTGTAGGGCCTCCTTTTGCAGCCAATACAGCATCAATTTGTCTTGGGAATGACATATACAAGTCCTGAACAGTGGTCAGAGGGATTTAAAGCCATTCTTCTTGCAGGATAGTGGCCAGGTCACTATGTGATGCTGGTGGAGGAAAACGTTATCTGACTCGCTCCTCCAAAACATAATATTTACATCTGATGACTGTACAGGCCATGGGAGATGTTCAACTTCACTTTCATGTTCATAAAACCAATCTTTCACCAGTCTTGCTGTGTGTATTGATGCATTGTCATCCTGAACCATTGAATGCACATGGTACTCCAGAATGGTTCGGTAGTCCTTGGCAGTGACACGCCCATCTAGCACAAGTATTGGGCCAAGGGAATGCCATGATATGGCAGCCTAAACTATCACTGATTCACCCCCATGCTTCACTCTGGGCATGTAACAGTCTGGGTGGTACGCTTCTTTGGGGCTTTTCCACACTGCAACTCTCCCGGATGTGGGGAAAACAGTAAAGGTGGACTCATCAGAGAACAATACATGTTTCACATTGTCCACAGCCCAAGTTTTGCACTCCTTGCACCATTTAAACCAACTTTTGGCACAGGCATGAGTGACCAAAGGTTTGGCTATAGCAGCCCGGCTGTGAATATTGACCCTGTGGAGCTCCCAACGGACAGTTTTGGTGGAAGCAGAAGTTGAGGTGCACATTTAATTCTGCCGTGATTTGGGAAGCTGTGGATTTATGTTTTTTGGATACAATCCGGGTTAGCACCCGAACATCCCTTTCAGACAGCTTAGCTTCCTCTTGTGTCCACAGTTAATCCTGTTGGATGTGTTTTGTCCTTCTTGGTGGTATGCTGACATTATCCTGGATACCATGGCTCTTGATGCATCGCAAAGAATTGGTCACAGATGCGCCAGCAAGACATGTACCAACAATTTGTCCTCTGATATGTCACCCATGATGTTGTGTGCATTGCAATATTTTGAGCAAAATTGTGCTCTTACCCTGCTAATTGAACCTTCATACTCTGCTCTTACTGATGCAATGTGCAATTAATGAAGATTGACCACCAGGCTGGTCCAATTTAGCCATGAAACATCCCACACTAAAATGACAGGTGTTACAGTTTCATTGTCTAACGCCTGTAATATTGTTACAAATCTACATTGTTTCCATTTATATATATATTTATCATTCTTTACAAATTGAAGGTATTTGTGAATGGTGTATCTAGAGAAATGATTACACTGCACTAGGTAACCAGTGAAGCACTTTTCTCTCTACAAGCTCTTCTGCCATCCCTGCCCCTCACAGAACTCCAGCTACACCCGGATGAAGTTGTACTTGGGGGATGGGGGCGGCGGAAGGCTAAATTGAATTTTGTTATCCCAACTTGTTTTTCTAATTCACAGCGTTTTTTTCAGCTGACATGCTGAATTCCCTGGCTGCTCACTTGGATTAGTAGCCTGAATGTGCTCAGCAGAATCCCTACTGCAATTATTACAACTATTTTTTATACCACAGGACAGGTAGCTATAGATATTACTTCTTTACTTTATACTTTAAAATATTGTAACATAATACCAAAAGATAACTTTGGACTTTATATCCCCTAATGGAATTGTATGATTTTAATCAGAGAATATGGAATTAAAAAAGCGAAAATGAAAAATCTAAGTGTGCCACTGGCTTTTAAAACTAATCACCCCCAACCCAAACAACAGCACAGCAACAGATACTGACCTAATCAACTGACCTGCTCTGTGCTGCTCTAAGTTAGACCGTTCAATGGAATAGGAGATATGAGCACAAGCAGAGAGTACAATCACATCAGCCTGTCCTTCTCCAATAACAATATCATCATAGGAAGAAACAGAACCTACACTGTAGCTTAAGATACTGGATTAGAGCCTTTTAATTTTGCTCTGCACACACACACACAGTAGCACTTGAGCTAAGTAAACAACAAAATTTCACTTTCAGTGTACCATAAAATACAATTTGCCCAGATATGGAGGCTTCAAAACAAATGATCAATGACAAAGCATTTCTGGTAAAAACTTTGGGTTAATTTGTACTTAAAGTGCACCGGTCACCTCAAAACCAATACTAATTTAGGTTGTACTAATGAAATAAATGTTTTGTAAATATATATTTTTATTTATTTATTTTTTTAAATGTACCATTAAACATCATTTCTCTCTGTCATCTTCCCTGTCAGCCTGCCTTTTCTTTCCAGAGTGTCGGGCGAGGCTAAATGATTATAATCCAAATCCCCTATTCAGTCACACACAAACAGACAGACAATTAACCTATGCAGTATATTTTTTTGAACTGTGGAAGGAAACCAGAGTCCCAAGAGGAAACCCATGCAAGTATGAGGAGAACATCAAAACTTCATGCAGATGAAGTCCAGGGCAGAAATGAACCTAGTGCTGCAAGGCAGCAATGCAGACCACTGAGCCACTGCATACTGCCTACTGAGCAACTGCACTGCCCAGAAGGGGTCAAGATTAAAGGTTCTGCCTTAAAAAACTGGCTGGACACTGCTTCTTTGGTGAGTGAATTGAGCCCTCAGATTGGTTATGGGTGTCAGCCATGCTGTATGGTCAATGTATTTAGACTGTAGCCAAGGTGGCATGCATGGCTATTAATATACATGTATTAAAATGCATACATAGTTTTACTTATATACTGGAGGAAACAAGGGCAATTAATCTCTGTTATTTATGTTTTTTGACTGGGGTAACCTTTTTTTTTTTCTCTTAAATAGTTTTTTTTTTTTTTTACAAATTAGAAAACTCTTCTTATACGTAGAGTGTAGTTTTCAGTCATGAAAACTGGGCTGATTTAGAGGTCAAGTTCATATTTTACCACTGGGTGGCAGCACAGAACTGTATGTGATTAAAGGCTTTATCAAATGTCAACAATATGTATTTTTCCAGGACATGATTTGGTACAACAAAGATCCAGTGAAGCAATAATGGGCATGTGCAAGAAAATGAAACAATTCACTAGCTCAAACCAAAACTTCCATTCAAACTCCAACTTTCAGAATCCTTCATCAACCTCCAGCTAATATAGTGTTCTAGAAATCAATATTAATATAGACTGTGAAACACTGTATACTCAGACTATTGGCATAACTGACATAATTTCAGCCATCTGAACTATCATAGCGTATAAAAGACATAACTTAAAGCTAGCTACCAGAAAAGCACCCAATTTCTAGTACATGTGTATACTACATGTGTATACTTACCTTGCTGTACACTCAGTGGCATTCAATGACCATAAAAAAGCAATAGTTGAAGCCTTGTGACAAGAGAATGGTGTGGCGTTTACAAATGCCAGCTTCATTTCAAGCATTATTATTCTTGAAACTAAAAATATTGCACATGAATAAATGTACCCAGAAAGGGAAAAGGAAGTCACTAATTCAAATTGTGACTCAAAACCCCAGGATATAATTGTATCCATGCTATAAAACTGAATAACATATCTACAAAGGTTTTTCGGTAAAACACCAAAGAGATTACAAAATGCTGCAGCAAAAACAGTTTTGAAATAAATGCAATTTGTGCATCTCACAGTGCACACTAAGGCAATGGCACTGTATAAGAAATCAGGTATATTTAAGAGAAAATAAATGTTATCCCAGTCAAGAAAAAACAGAAATAGAGATTAATTGCCCTTGTTTTCTGGTGTCTTGGAACTGTATTTATCTGTTCAATTCACAAAATATCTAAAAGGCTGAGTATATCTCACCAACATAGAGCTCATCAATAAAAACAGAAAAATAAGAATTATTAACTAATAAACTTAGATATTCAACCTTCAGTATAGTCATTTGTATACATTGTTTCAGAGAAGGTAAAGACTACTCCCAGTACTGTAAGCACATGTGATGCTGTGTGTTGATTAAGGCTAGGTTCACTCTGTGTGTGATCGCAATTGTTAAATTCCTATTGAAACTAATGCAGTTACATAAAATACGCTGCATTCTGTGTGCCCAAAGAAATAGAGCAGGTAGCGTTCTAGCATAATATGCTGCGCACAATACACTAGTGTGAACACTTTTCTTCCATTAGCATTGTTCTCTATGGATTTTTTTTTGTAAATATGCTGTGCACAATATGCTAGTGTGAACCTAGCCTGAAGCTCATGTAATGCTATAAAAGAACAGTGGGTAGCTAATCAATCACAGGGCTTGCCATGCAAAGTGACAAATCACACTTCTGTAAGCTTTCCTTAAGGAGACTATCATTTGCTGACAATGGTGTTTTAACATTTTTACTGCTGTAGGCTGCCAAGACTTGGCAACAAATATGGTCTGGGAAACAATGAACTGTTTTATAATCCCTCCACTCAGACAGAAAAACATGCATACATTATACAGGTAAGGCAAATGTTACATGGGGCATTTATAGCATTTTAGATCCACCATGTCGGAAGTGGTTCTGGGTTTACCCACCAGAAACATCAAGGAACAGAATTCATTGAAAGGAACTCAAATTATACCTGGTTTATTAGTTGTTGGATCACCACAGTCAGTGCCTCAAAACTTTGGTTTCTGCTGCTGATGAGATTTTTCAGGTGCTGGATAATCCCCTTTTGCTGTTCACACAGTGCTTTGTGTTGAGCTAATTCAAGAGATTTAGTATCCACTGGTGGTGTCTGTGCTTGTGTTACTGGGCCTCTTGGGCTTGTTTTCGGTTTATTTTTTTCAACTTGAAAAGAAACACAAGACAAGAACAAAACTTTAGATTCAATCTTAATACAAAACTTTAGATTCAATCTTAATAAACTAAGTTAATAAACTCTACATTTTATAAAAGAAAAAATACAGTTGAAAGAAACCATCTAAATGATTTTAATAAGTTTAAAGGATAACAGGAAAAAAAATTCAGAGGCATTTAAACCTACGGTACCTACTCACAGTAATCCAGTTTACGGCACTCAGTGTCTGCTTATCAAACAGCTGCTTGGTGGGTTTATTTGTAACCAATGATTGGATGTAATGTTGCCTTACTGGGTAAATGAGGCTGTACAATACACAGCCGAGTAGTTTATCAGACTAGACAGTTATCCTCCTTTTCTTAAAGCAAAGCACAGGTAACTAAGCATAAACTAGTTCTTAAACCTGTCCTCAAGCCTTACAAACACATCATTTTTGTGTATATCTGCATAACAGCACATGGTGAAAATTCTGATGGACCCACCCATGCTGCTGTGTGGATAATCACAAAACATGTACCACTGCAGAAACCTGAAGCTTGCTTTTTCATGCTACTATCATTTTAAGGCTAGCTCTGCTTTCACTTTTTACCGTGACCTAAAGAGTACTTTTTTTTTTTTATAAACTCCATAGAAAAGGTAGCAATTCATAAAAACCCTGTTGCAATATGTGGATTTAAAGGTACTTTATTACAGAGAAAGATTTTAAAAAATGTAGCTAATGTATATATTTTGTGCTAACCACAATTAATCCTCAATGCCATGCAAATGATAGAAAACATAAATTCATGGTCCTTAGGATAGTTTTCCAACCCTCCTAAAAAGGCCATTAACAACACATTTTGAAGAGGAAGTAATTCCCTATAGAAATTTAATAAAGCTGAAACAGTTAATCATAAGCAAATTATTCAAGCAGACAATGTTAGCCACAGACTACAAGGAAGAGTTAAACTGACAAATAAAATTTAATCATACCAAAATAATTTCATTTAAGGGCAGTCAAATGGAGAGTAGACCATTATAAGCACTGTATATATTCAGTATATGTCAAAGTACAAAACGTATTCCAGACAAGACTATTTGCAATTTTGTTTTCATTCCCCTTTAAGTGGAAGGGCACAGTCAACCATGGTTCAACATAATACCGGATAAAGTCATAAGAGATTGAGGCCACCCAGAAAGTAAATATGTGTAAAGAATTTGCATTACACAAAAAACAAGTCATTAGCCTTTAATCCACAAATCTTGAGATAATCAAAAACTCTAATCTACAGGACCGGTTTACAGAAAACTAGCAAACATAATTTACTCAAGGATACAGTTATTACACACACAGTTATTACACTAGACTAGACCATTACTAGTGCCAAGGCATCTGGGCAAGTACCTGTATATCAGGACTGATATTTCACTATAACCTGAGATCAACAGACAAGTTATTATAACAGACATGTTGGATAGCCGGTGGAGACTACCTCTTCCTCTAACCCCTGCCAGTTTATGCTGGCCTCCCTAAATAAAGCAGGAAGCTGGCACGGGAACTGAAATAACTCATTCTGTTCAAATTTAGCCAGAGACTGTTAGTCTCTGATGAAACTACATCTTTCTCTAGCATACTGTGATCTACCAGACAGCAATTCAAGCAAATCTCTCACGACTGAGTAACAATTACAATTAGCTGTAGTATAATTTTCCACTACAAATCTGAATGATCTACCTGAGACGCCAATTACGGTATGTTAAAACGTTCACATCATAACATTTACAGACAATTCTGTGATTTGTGTTTTTGCATCAGCAATCTTTAGACTAGTAAGCTGGAAAGTTTTTTTCTTAGATGTTACTGTATCTTGCAACTTCTTGAATAATGCCAGCAACAGTTAATACCATTTCCCTGCTCACAGTCTAACAAACTCGGATATTTACTGACACCTTCTGCCCATGCAGTACAGTGTGTAGCAGACGCTACTGTAGAGATTAATAGAACACTTCTCAGTTTCTTGACCATTTACTGCCCTCTTGTGATCAGTTAAGTTTATTTAATATTTTTTACATCAATTGGAATAAAAAAATGCTGCTTAAGTCCAAGCCCATCCCTACTCCAGGACTCCAGAAGGGGTTTTACATAACATAATTCCGCTACAATCTTCAGGAAATACTTTATACTGCACTCTTGTATCTAATGACAATTAAAGCTTTTCAGTAACAGTGAGTTATGTTTGAAGCAGTCAAAAGAGGGTCCAAACATTCTATCTCTGCAAAGTTATAACTAACTGGAGCAATAAATCAAAGTTTAAAGGAAACTTTAAAGGAACAGTATTAGTCAATTAAATATGAATTTAATATGCTAAAGTCTCATAATAA
Source organism: Pipa parva (assembly GCA_019650415.1). NCBI lineage: Eukaryota > Metazoa > Chordata > Amphibia > Anura > Pipidae > Pipa > Pipa parva. The sequence continues at coordinate 14,856 of WMED01011643.1, forward strand.
ATAATAATGATATACTTTATTAACTTTGGTTTCAATAAGTTGTGATCCAGACCTTAGGTCTGCCACTATGAATCACTTACCAATAGTGAAATTGTGGGATCTTGCTGGTGAATATACGGTGTCCTATAAGGACCAGAAATATCAGCTACCTGACACAGTGCTTCCAGTAAGAGACTTGCCTTAGTTGAATATGGTTAGGTTTGGTCACCTGTGATTGGGTAACGATTAGTTTATCAAGTAAGGGATAATACTTTACAAGTGCTGGTCAACGAATTAGAATAATTTGAAATAGTGCAATCATGAAAT
>WMED01011644.1:0-15161 GCA_019650415.1 Pipa parva
AATCCCCTTCTATGTAGATGCAGAAACTTTCTTTCTTCTAAACGTAGAGGATGCCCCCTCTGACCTGTATTGCTATAGTAAATGAGTCTAAAGGGGGTAATTCAGCAATGTGCGAAGTGAGCTCCGGATCCTTCGCATCACTACGCACATGCTGTTATGTGCTTGCTGATGTCCTGCACGTGGAAATCAGCAAACGCTTTAAAGGGATTCCAGTCTCGCCGAGACTGGAATCCCTTTAAAGCGTTCGCTAATGTCCGCGTGCAGGAATGTGCAAAGTGATGCGAAGGATCCGGAGCTCACTTCGCACATTGCTGAATTACTCCCTAAACAGTTACAAAAATTGGTTTCATGTAAATGTATGGTGCAGCGTAGACATGGTTATGACAAACTTCAGGTTGAATGTTTTGTTTAGACCCTTGTTAATATTATAATTTGATTTGAGATGTAATGAGCTTGTATAAAATGACAACAAAATGCTTCTTAAATGTGTATTGTACACATGTAATGTTTAAATGTTTCCTATGTACACATACCCCTATCACTGTAAAAGGCCATTACAGACCCTATGAACATTTACAATGTATCTTGTTCCAGTTTAGTCATGATTGTCTTTTTATAGCCAGTTAATTGTTAAGATAGTTGGGGAACCAAAAAATGTAATGCAAACCTTTATCCAGTTTATTATATCACCATGCCCCATGCTGGGAAACTTTACAAGGCATAGGTCTCAGCTTCATTAGAGAAGGAACTGGCTTTCAGGGACTATTCTGCATTAAGCATGGAAATATAGCACACAATGGACACCACACATTTATTAAACAGTGGCCAAGCATTTATTAAACCAGTTCAGTGAAGGAGGTGAAAACCTATATGTGCTTTTCTTTTCCATGAAGCTAAACTCCAGGAACAGGTCATTGCTGTGAAATGTGAAAATCCTTGTTGCTCTTTTCTCCTGTCCTGAGATAATGGCTCTGCAACCTGTGAATTATCAGCTCTGAATAGGGGAACAGAACAATTTGCGCAGTACAAACATGCGACTGGGGCTTAGCTGGGGGTGGGCAAGGAATCCAGTGACTGGTGGGACATCCTACTACCAGAATTTCATTGTACACAGAGGAAGAATAGAGATCCCAGGTAAAATGCACCAATGCACAATAAGGTTCATTCATAAACTGACAGGCCAGCTAGCATAAACCATTATGATAAGACAAAGTAAAACTTCCTTGGATCCTGTAGCCCTTTATATTAGGTTGCACAGTTGGGCTGCATTGTGAGAAGTTCACTGGTAAAAAAATGATCTTTTTGTCACCTTTCTCTACCCTAGTTTTTTTGTGTTCTATCTCTCTTTGTCAACCCCCAACATGCTTTGCACTACCTTAAGGTACAAGCCATTCTGATGCAGTTTGGAAATCTAGAAGGGCTCACCTAGAGGTTCCTGTGTGTCCTGGTGGGCCAATTTGACAATTTTGGGGTGAAGTCATGAAGTATCAGTCTTTGTAATTCAGGAAAGATCGAAGTACCCTTGCGAAGCTTCCCATCACTTTGCCAAGTCGGGTACGCGCTCACTGGTCTCTTGCACTCAGAGATCAGCAAACGCTTTAAAGGTACTTCAGCTCGGCGAGGTGCATCGAGTGGTCGCAAGGTGAGCCGAAGTACCCTCTTGCAGGAGACCAGTGAGCGCGTACCCCACTTGGCGAACTGATGAGAAGCTTCACAAAAGTACTTCGATCTTTTCTGAATTACCCCCTTATTCTAGATTAGAAAGGGTGAGGAACCTTTTCCTTTCTACTCATTGTACATTTGTCAGTCTTATCTTTTGCCTTCCACAATACAAAGCTGATATGTTTCAAATGCTGCTTAACTGGGAGCTATGCATAGGTGATGTATACAGTGGCAATACTGAAGTAATCAATAGAAAGCTACCTCAAACCACTTTAACAGGGGAATGTATCCAAAGAAGCAATTGTTTACAGAGTTCTAGTAACCCATAACAACCAATCAGCAGTTCACTGCTATATGGGAACTACAGTTATGTAAAACCTAGTTCAGATTGGTTGTTATAGGTTATTTAGACCTCTGGAAAGTTTGTCACTGTTAATGAACCCTCCTGTAAATCTGCTGTTGTTGGAGTGATGGCTGCTTGCATTGTTTAAAGAACTGCTACTTTTTAACTTTCATTACTATTCTAAACGTTGTTCCCTTGAGCCCCAAGATTTAAACTGCATTTCAAAAAATATCTTATTAAAGTGACTTCACACCTTTAAGTGGGTTGATCCTTACTTAGATTTGGGAAGAATTTATTGGACTTAGTATTCCATCTAGTCTTAGTATCCCAATTTTCTACCGGTACTAACTTGGCCAGGGGTATTGAACTGCTCCAGAGCCACCTACAGAGCAGCCAGTGAGTACAGAGAGTTATTTCCTAATGTGGGCAATTTACAAATGACTATGAATGAGTTAAAGACAATGACATGTCTATATCTACCAAGACAAATTAAAATCTTGTCGAATTATTGTGTAGAAAAAGATCAGTAGATTAATTAAAGGCATAAAACAAGGTTATGAGTGTCTCACTAATGTGAGTTTGTCAGTGTACACTATTAATTATACTTGCACTAGGCTTCTAGGGGAGTAAAAGACAAACGGTGAGTGTAGACATTTCTGCCTACGGTGATTTATTTAATGGCCAGTGTCGATAAAGCACTGAGCAGGATTAGTCAAGTAAGCGAGGGTTAAAATGTTCTGATTAGGCCAACATGATATTAAATGGAAAATCATGGATTACAAACAGTCTAGTTTAATGACTTGCAATTTACAATGAAAATGAAAAACCACAAATAAAGTATTACCCATGCCAAACAGATACACACAACTGAGCACAGTATTGGCTGCCATTACATTCTATCAATAGGTGTCACTCACCCTTCTCATGACCTTCACACCAGTGGTCTGTTGTGCTAGTAGCTGCCATACAGTGAAAAGGTATAGAGAGGGAAAGGGAACCGCTAATCTATAATAATCCAGCACTAGAAAACAGCAAATACACAGGGATGTGTTCTTTACTGAGGCTTTTGCCTAGTGCTACAACATTATAATGAACCCGATAAAAGCAAAGCCACACATGCTTCATGACATGACTGATTATATGCACATTTTTGCATGGAAACAAGTGCAGTTAGGACACTAACTGATTTGTGGCGCTGCAAGCTGTGGATTTCATACCAAATTTGTATATTCAGAAAAAATTTTTATCTGCAATGTCATGAATTCTCGTACAGTTCATAGCATTACGCAGGGTGTGTATTTATGCATCACTTTGTGTCTGTTCACCACAAAAATGAAAACAATACTGGTATTCATCGTTCGTCAAAGTGACAATTTGCAGAGTCATACAGGAGTCAATACACAGATTTGACTTTGCTGAATGAAAGCAAATACATTTTACTCAAAAGGCTTAGAAAATGCAGCAACGAAGTGTATACATACTGTAAGATGTTTGTTTTGCCTATTGCTACTATGATGTCAATACTGTATTATAGACAAAGGTAGCTAAGGTGGCACTGTCTCCTTCAAACAGATCCACGTGAGGATGTATTTGCTACAATATGTTAATTAATGTCAACTTTGCTTCAATATTCTGATTATTGTCAATTTTGCTGCAATTTGCCACTGCTACAGTTTTAACTCTATTGCAGCCACAATGGTAGACTGTAATATTTGCAACTGATTCTGCTCCACTGTGGGCGAGTTGACAAGGAATGTTGTGCATTTTTGTTGACATGTAAATTCACTCTTTGACAGATATGCCCTTTAATGTTGTACCATATATGTATAATTTTATTTATAAAGTGCTACAAACAAACGCATCGGTATACAATTCAGCAATACAAATATAATACAGACAAGGGAAAAGTGCAATAAACAATACAGTATGAGATAACAAGGATACATCACTTTAAGTGCTATGTTGAGGTTGATACAAGAGGTTGGAGGTCCCTGCCCCATAGAGCTTACAGTCTAAATGGGAGGAAGACATACTTACACAGAAGGATGGGTAATAAGAGCTGTGAAAGGGAGTTGAAACACAAGTCCATAAATAAATACAAATATTAAGCAGAAATGGCTAAGTATTAAATAAAATATATACATAAAAATCAGTGTAAATATCAGTGCTAGTGCTACAAAAGGTAGGATTTCAGTTTGGTTTTAAAAGTGTGGAGGGAATGGTCTAGCAAAGATAAAGGGGTATAGAATTCCAGATGTGGGGGGCAGAGAGGGAAAAGGGTTTAAGACGAGAGAGGGCAGTATTGGTGTGTGGGATGCAAAACTGGTTGCTTTGGGAGGAGCGCAGTTGAAAGCGAGGAATGTACGGGCATATGAGAGAGGAAATGTAGGGAAGGGCAACAGAGTGAAGTAACTTAAATGTCATAAGGAGAACACTGTAAATTATTTGTTTGCTTATGGTTAGCAAAGGAGCAGAGAGAGATTGGGAGAGAGGCTGTCCCCTCCGGGGAGAGAGGGAGAGAATTCTGGCAGCAGAATTTAGAATAGACTGGAGCAGGGAGAGGTGGAAAGCTGGATGGCTAGATAGAAGAACATTGCAGTAGTCCAGGTGGGATAGGACAAGAGCATGCATGAGGGTGTTAATAGTCAATAGCTTAAAATTGAAAGAATGTCAGAAATGTTACAACCTGCTTAGTGGAGTAAGAGGAAGTTCAATGCTTGCTCCCCACTAAAAGATTAGCTAATCAATTGCAGCAGACATTCTGCTAAGCGTGCTTGGGCCATTGGCACAGGGAGCAGCTTGCAGATTTTGTGGGTAAAGTATACAAAAATATAAATACCAATATATGAATGTTAGAAAGGTTTGCTTTGTAATAACTATTAAATATAGCTGAAACATTATGGTTCTTCTTCAGTTATTAGAGACATTTCTGGCAGCGTGGTTCTGTATGACACATATTATACATGCCAGGGGCTAGTAGCTCATCTGTTATCGCCACTGACATCCCTGACTAGGGAGGCTCTTCCTTCTACCCTCCTCATGACCAAGATATGCTTGTTTGAGCTTTGCTGCAGCAGGTCCTGGTATCAGTCTACCTGCTACCACTCTGTTCATGCTACTTTGTTATACCTGTCAATATTAGTGCAGTGAGGCTCAATTTTACTAGAACACCTTCATGGCTTAGAAGCAAAATACCAAAACAAATATCTAGTAATAAATATTCACAGGGAGAAACCTACGATAGGAGAGCGCTGCTGGATGGCATTACACGGAGGAACTGGGTTTTGTAAATATGCACTTCTCTGTCTGGAAGCCCTATTTGTCAGTTTTCTGAAGGCAACCCAAAAGTCTGGAATCTCTTTGGGGCATGAATCCGCTTTCTAACCCATTGCATTCCTTATGATAAGGTTTATCGGAGTCAGTTTATGATAGCTATAACTGACTGTAGAATTTTTGTATTGTTCGTTTGCAATTTGTTTTAAGCTATATTTGTGTAGGTGCCACTGCACATGGTGATCTGGTATCAGATAAATGATTCTGTCTAATAGTTTATCTTTCTAAGAACCTTGCTTGCTGATTTGATGTATTTCTATGATTTCTATGAAAGCTAATCATGCATGTCATTTTGGTGGCCTACACGTCTGGGCAGCTTTTATCCCCTCTGTGCTCTGTTTTAATTCAAGCCTCAAGGCCACACTGCATACCCAAACAGTCTACATCAAAACACAGATTTCACACATTTGTCATGCAACCTTATCTGGGGAAACAATGTATAATTCATGGGAAATTGAAAGCTTTCTCATTTCAAAACAAAACAGGGGTGGGGGGTGGTAAATCATTTAGGGATAGGCATGAACTTTAAAATGATCTCTTTTACAACTTTCTTTAAAGGTTTTTAATGTGTGTCAAGTGCAATACAGAAGGAAAATGTTAATACTGCCACAAAATGCCCTTATTTTGCTGAGTTCTTAATGAAAAGATTGCCCCGGGCTATATCCCTATCTAAAAGGGCAGCAGATGTGAAGTGTCCATTGGGAGCAAGTGTTTGGAATTTCATCAGCTTTCCTGGGTGACCTCGCCTTTTCATGCTCACTGATAGACATGATAAATCATCTTTACAACGAACTGTAATTATTGCTTGTTTAGCGTGGGTGCCTCTTAAAAAAACAATCCTTACACTTTCCTTATTGCTTAGATATCTCGGACTGGGTTTCATGAGTGGTTTGTTCCACTAAATTCCCTAGAGCCTTAGCTGTGTGAGTATTACACAGATTGGCGTGAATGACCAAATCTAAATCTTTAAATATTCTAGTGAGGTATGCCAGAGTCTATATGGACCTTAATTTAATTCTGAGGCTAGTCCATGAAAGATAAAATCTGATTAGCCTGAGATGATATCATTATATCTATTAATACACCAGTAACTCTTTGGTGAGTGGAATATATAGAATTTCATGGATTTAAGCCAGATTTCCCAAGGGTCTTTTAGCTTAAACTATGGTTTTTAAGAAATTTTAAAATGGAAAATCATTAAGTAATTAACAAATGTTAATTTAGGTTTTAGAAGAAAATATAGAGCAGCAGGTGTAATCTATATTAGTGACAAAAATGATACAGTCTTATGTACACAAATGCAGTGCGATATGATCTTCATTTTAAATCATGGAATTCATTTTTTATCTAGGAATTGTAGTTTATAGATAGCCAGATTTGTGCTTTGGTGGAAGTCTTCAAAAATTAGTTTCTAATTCCTTATAAGTGTGTATTAAGCCGCATGCCCTATGACTGACTCTTAATTTATCAGCTTAGCTTTTCTTGTGTAGGGGGAGTCCATCTTACTGAGGAAATGTGACTGTTATAGGGAAAAGGCTGCATCAGTGAAATTTGAATGGTTTGATCATAATGACTTTTTTAGTGTGATTATGACAAGCATTTGAGGATAGTGTCTTTAATTGGTGGAGGGGAGGAAACACACTTGTGTTGTGCCCTTGTCTACTGCTTCATAACGTGAAAATGTCTGCATTTTCTAGCAGCAGTCATGGTTGTGAGGAGATATCTGAATACTCACATGTAGCTTCTGCTTGGAATGTTGGATATGCTCTAGAATGACTGTTACAGATTGATAAACCTGTGTGGAAACCTATAAATACCATTTTAAGAACTGGTGGAATATAGGTAGAAATTAGTTGCTCTAATACACAACATATTTCATTGCTAAAGCATGATTTTTTGGGGGAAAATGTAACTGTCATTTTTTTTTTTTCAAGAAAGGAAAGCTACTTAAACATACCAGCCTAACTATCTTTGGTTTTCACCTTTTGTGTTACTTTTGACTCTTCTAATCAGAGTGAAAATGGTAGCTGTTGTTAAATTAGATACTGCACACATTTAAAAGATGTATCTTGTGACATCAAAAACAAATGTTTCATTAATCAAAACCTATCCAAGTTTCTTCTACATCAGTGAACTATTTAAATGGCGCTTTAAGCAGGGGCTTATTCATTAAAGTGTGCATTTGATAGACACAAATTCGCTACTCCTTATTCAATAAACAGCAGATTCCTTTACCAAAGAAGAAAACAGCATTGAATGTTATTTTGTGAGTAGTGATGTGTAGTCAGTCAAGCACTAGTTGATGTCTAGTGATGCCAATTCAATCAAGCAAAGTACAGTGACATCATCATATATTGTCACTTGGTCCCTACTTTTATCCTCTTTTGAGTGAACAGTTGCCTTACACCGTCCTGGAGCCCTGCCATCAACCCTCTACTTTACCACTTTTGGAATATCTAGGATGTGCCATGATTTTTACAAAAGACATTTACATTTCATTCATGGTTCATATTATAGGTATATACACATTGAATTATGACCTTAGTTACAATGCAGAATATAAAAGTCATCAATTTTATTAGCATTTGTTCGCAGTTACTGCTTTATGTAAATTCACAAATTGGTTTAAATGTGGTTGTCGTTTAAATGAATGGGGCACATTTAGCAGCATTTTTGTAAGCATTTGAATGCCAGCTTTACCTCCGGTGTCAGAATGCCTCATCTGCCATTGCACTAAAACAGTTTCTGGGACTGACAATCCAATCTAGAAGAGACTCTCACACTGATGACTTCATAACCAAGGAAGAACAATTGTTTATTGTCAGTGGAACTTCACACAGTGACAGTTTGCACAACCATGCAACCTGCTGCCTTTTTTCTGTGTTTTCCCTTTACACAAAAGAAAGCATGATTATAGCTCCCTGGGGGCACATAAACAAGTGCTGATAAGGATGATGAGGATTTGTGTGTCTCAGATGATAAAGGGTAATAATGGCTTTATTTACTTTTAGCTGAAATTAACAGAAAGTAAAATGTACGGTATATATTTGCATTTTCTAACAAACATTATTTGTATAATAGTAAAAAGGATATTTTTTGTTGATGAGAACTAACAGACTTGCTAACAACATGATCAGGTTGTACCCTGCTAGTAATACAGCACTTTTCCTGCTGGGTTCTATTTACTTCACTTCATAGGTAGGTGTACCCTGTTTACTGTATGCGGGCTCTGTTAGTGAGGTTGAAGTAGGGCTGCCTTCCAAATTTAATCTAATGCACTCCTCTTCCATAACTTAATTGATGTGTGTATTTTTGTTGAAGGAGATTCTAGGGGGTAACTCTTCCCCCACTGAGAGTGATCAAGGGGATGGAGTATCTTCTAATAAAAATGCAGTTTTCTGCTGCACAATCCTCCCTTTAAACCCAGGGATGCTTAATAATGAGCAGGAGCTGGTTTCCTTGGGTGTTGTGGCTAAATTCCTCTATGACAGGATTCCATCAAGTAAACAAAGGCCACTACACTGCCTATGGATTTAATACACTTATTTATTTAGTGGCCTTCATCATCCATTTTTTAATAAATCAGTAAATAGAAGTTTTTGAATAAGGAAATACAATTGAACCACCTATAAATGTTTAAAGAAGCCTAATACTTATTATACATATTGTATTTTTTTCTGTATTCAAATAAGCATTTAATATTCATGCTGCGGGTATTTGATTTGTATTAGGATCAACCATTTGCCATTGTGATGCAGCGAAACAAAAGCATTGTGCAGTATGTACTGTGTGCCAACTGATTCAATGATCAGCCAACTATCATGACTATTCTATAGCTGTCTAGTTTTAGTAATAAGGCAGGAAAAATGATTATGAATGGAAACTATCTCATTTTAATTCCTAAAAGGACCTTTTCATTGTTTTATTCCTTTTCTTTTTGTATATATGACTTTTTTGCATAGTTGTTTCTGTTCATGAACTAGTCACCATTGGTTCTCATTGGCTTTCCTATCCTTTTGTATGATTGGGTGCGGTGGGCTTAGAGACTCAGTAAACAGTGTGATCTGCACTAATTCCAGCTCCCAGTACATTGCATTCTTGTGAGAGGGTGAAGTGAGCCATTGGAGTCCTGTTAGGTTACCCTGGCAGAAAAGCATTTAATGGACATCTGGTAGGATGACGGTTGTTCATCAGAGTAATCACTGTCTGGTTATCAGTTCCTGGGACTGCTGAGAAGCTGAGATAACATGTTTTATTGAGAGTCTTGCATTAATGTGCAAGGATCACTTTCAGCCAACACAAGAAAAAAATGACTATCTAGTCTATTAGCTTATGTGTAAGTTAATGTTTTACTTTATTTTAGACACAACAGTATGATAACATTCTAGACTCTCCCCAACGGATGCCACTCTTCTCAGCAGGACAGAAGTTCTATCCACTAGGGAATTAGAAAAGATGCTAATCCCCCTTTTAAGCTCTAATGTCCATGCCAATTCTTGGGATAAAGAGACCAGATAAAGCGATCACATACATTTCATTAATTGTACTTGTTAAGGAAATGAAACTGCTCTTAGAGTTTTGACATGCAAGCTGAGCAGCGCTGATAACACATTGTGAGTGGAAGTTATCGAAAAAAAAAAAAGGAATCAGCTTGTTAGGGAATCAGTCCGGCAGGATGATTTTAATGGCAATTCCACTTAGATTCAAAGAAAAGTGTTGTTTTTTTTAATTTTCAAGTGGGGTTTATGTGTATATCTTTTTCTCTGTTTTCCCTGTAACAGACCATAAAATATAATGTCATATTTGACAATAAAAAAGCAATTTTTTCTTGGTCTATCTCCTTATATTCTAATTGGAGGTTCTAATGCTAAAAATGTCTATAGACACGGTAGCATCTATTCTTGACTAGAGTCTTTCCCTTGTCCAGTTATACAAAGAAAAGTTACAGCTTGAATAACTTCTCTTTTCAGAAATAGGGGGCCATGGGTGTTCCCACCAGTTAGCTTTATCCCTTTATTGTGATAAATGACAGATACAGCCTGGCCAAGTGCTTTTGATACCATTTTTCAGAGGAATGTACAGTATATTGGCTCATCGCAAAACAATACTTAGAGAGGGTGAGGGAGCGCTGCTCTTCTAGGAAGAGGGAGGAAAGTATAGTGCAGGTCACTTAAGTAAATGTATGAGTAAGTGAAAACCTACTTACAATTTTAAGGTAAGTTTGCGCCTTGGATTACTAGGTGTAATCCCAACCTTCTTTGGTCTTTTAACCAGGATCCACTTGGTTCCCACTTCGGGTTCCTAATTCGGATTGTTCTCCTTTTCCCTCTCAGGTTTTCACTGGCAGGGTGATGTTTCTTAGTCTTAAATGACTTACAATTTGTTGATTGTAAAAAAGTATTTTTATTTAAAATATTCAATAAAAAATAGTTTAAAACAATTTCCAACGTGTTTCTTCCGTTAGAGACTTCTTCAGGGAAATATTTTTTTAGCAAATGGTGGGCAGCTGGTCCATGGGACCTTATATACACAGTTGTATCAAACTTCCCGCCTGTTATGCTAATTAGCTGGCAGGAGGTGATGCGAACTAGTTGTGTGCTGTATTTTTTCCGTAATTAATGCTTCCTTTTAAGGTGTAATATTATTTTATTTCATTGGTGCATCTTTAGTGATCCTTTTTATTTTTTATTTTATATTCTTTAATTAATTTGTTTTTGCTACATGGTTTAAAACCCATCTCATTTAAATCGAGTGTGAGGTCACTTCCGGTTACGATTCTCTTCCTAGAAGAAGCGCAGCGCTCCCTCACCCTCTCTAAGTACTTTGTCGGTCTGTGCATCAGAGAAGCGAGCAGCTGATCTAGGACACCAAACATTAAACCAAGTCTGTGTATAAAGCGCAGGTGCCCATTTACCAATTTGTCATCGCAAAACAATCCCAGGAAGCAAATAGCTTAGTCAGGAAAGATTGGTATAAATGGCACAGTCAGTGCAAGTCAGGTATAGAGGGAAAAAATGGTGTTCTCCATGGGGTTGCATGTGGCCATCCTCTCTTCAGTTAGGATAAGGAACAGTATTGTAGGAAATCCTTAGGAAATATTTTTGGAAATTGTGCCCATTGCCAACATACACAGGGGGAAAGACTTTCACATATTATAAATGTTGAGCTCTGATTTAATAAATGACTCGTGACAATTTGCCTTTAAGTGCCTATGTACTGTTTCTCTTCAGTCTGTGGTTACAAAAATTTTAAATAATGCTCAGCAAGATATTTTATTTTAAAATTGGGCTTTCTGGGGCACTTCCTCATTATGTATCATCAAAAGCAGTATTTGATATAAATAGAGTAACACCAGAAAATGAAAATGTCTCAAATGCATTTATAGTTACTATATATACAGTATATTGAATCTGTGCTTTCAAACATTCTAAATTGTTTCTATAAAGTTTATCTATTTATATTAAAAATTTGCTTCCTGAATATTTATTACTAAGAGCACTATAGAAAAAAAATGGAACTGGGTTAGATCTGTTTATCAACATGGCTGCCAGTCAAGATAAACAGACAGAAAGCAATTAATGAATTTAACTTCAAAAACAACAGTTTTATGAATGCTGTAGTTGAATAACTGCCATGCCAATCCAAACTAGAATTTTTTTTTTTTTTTTTGTGTTACAGGTCCAATTATCTAGGTTTTGTTTGTTGCTACTGTTGTTTGGTGGATGCCTTTATGTTGTGACTCTGCTAGACTTGAGAATAGCACAATGTATTTTGGGTAAATGTGAATTGAAGCTTTACATTTCATGTCTCATCTGATTCAGGTAGGATGACTATTTTCAGTGACTAGGGTAGAGTTGACCTTTGTAGAGGCACACTCCATCAAAAAATATTAAATATACTGAATTTCAAACATCCTCACATAATCGGCATATGGGTGATTTAGCTCTTCCTATGATATTTGCTTCCATACAGAATTCCACAGATATATAGCTTTAATCACCAAATCCCCATCATAAAATTATACTAAATTTTACTTTCAACCCTGGTAATACATTATAGCACTATCTTTATGTAATGGCTGAGCGGTGTTTGTATTATTACTAGAAATGCTTTCACATACAAGCAGTTTATGTTTTGTGCTAGGGTTCCTTTAAATCAACCCGTCATCAACACAAGCACACTATAATCCCTGTATGTGAGGCATGAAGCAATACTCTCTGCAAATAAGAAATCTCACTCTGCATTAAACAGCATGATCCTCTCCTGTAACCAGTCACACAACTGTGACTGCTGACTTCTCAGGGATAAATAATCCTCCAAAGTACTTGCCATTATCCTTTTCTCACACATGTGCATTGCAGCAGACTTTAGAGTTCATCTCCTAATTAAGAGAGAAAATGAGTTACAGTAATCTTTTGAACCTATCTACTAAAACTGGCCACTAACAAAGGATGCTGTAAAACAGTTATTCAAGCAGGTAAAATGAAATACAGCAATGTTATTCCCATCAGCCCTCTGGAGTATAGACTGCTGGCCTCCTCCACCTTTCTAGCATTAGACCGGACAGTTAAAAGAAAAAATCAAAGCAAATATATGATGAAGGCATTGAATTGTTTTTCCTTATATTCATATACAAACCTCCAATCACCATGACACAGATTAAAACAAGTTATATCCCAGTCTTTGTGTGACAGGCATTGTGTCTTTAGTTTTTTTCAAACAGTGTCCCTGCCTTAGTGCAAAGATGAACGAGGCATTTTAATGCCATGTTAAAGCTAACATCAAAAAAGCAGGTTTTCTTTCTGGTTTTACTGGTCCTTTAAGCATTCAGACCTATAGGGGGGTTATTTATCAAATTGTTGCATAAATAGATGCATTTTTATGTATATATAATTTTATTTATAAAGCGCACAAATGTATGCACCGCTGTACAATGCGCCACTTCTCCAAATTTTCTTATTCTCCGAAGATCATTGGGGAGGGGGGGTTATTCACTAAAGTCCAAACTGTTGCATATAGGTGTGAATAAGCCAGCTAAAGACAGTTGCAATAGACTGCTACTGTCGTAGTCACATCTTTATAATGAGACTATCACTATACTATAACCCGCTGCAGTCTGGTTTTAGGCTGGGGCACTCTACTGACACTGCTCTTTGTAAACTTACAAATGATTGCCAAAGCCAAGGGTCACTTTTCTGTTATAATTCTCCTTGACCTATCCTCAGCATTCGACACTGTCTACCACTGCCTCCTTATTCAAATTCTCCATGCACTTGGGGTCCGTGATCGAGCTGCTTCTTGGCTGGATTCCCATCTTTCTGATAGTTCATTTTTTGTCTCCCATGCTAATGTCGCCTCTTCTCCTGTCCCACTTAAGGTGGGGGTGCCCCAAGGCTCTGTCCTACTCTATTCTACTGTTCTCCCTCTACATTCTTTCCTTTGGTGGTATCATCAATTCATTTGGTCTCCAAAATCACTTGTATGCCGATGATACCCAACTTTATTTGTCCGCTCCTGTGCTAACACCTGAATTACAGTCTCAAATTTCCAACTGTCTCTTGGCTATCTCCTCATGGATGGCCAAGCGCCAGCTCAAATTAAATCTTGCTAAAACCGAATTGATTATTTTCACACCCAAACCTGGTCCCGTTCCTACCTTTTCCATTCAAGTGGATGGTGCGATTATCAACCCTGTAACCTCTGTTTGTTGTCTTGGAGTGACTTTTGACTCTGCTCTTTCCTTCTCTAAACACATCTCTTCCACTGATAATACCCTCATTCATGCTCTCATCCTGTCCCACTTGGACTACTGCAATGTTATTTTATCTCTGGCCTTCCAGTTTCCTACCTTTCCTCACTTCAGTCTGTTCTAAACTCTGCTGCTATTATTATTCTCTCTCTGCAGAGGGGACTGCCCATCTCCCAATCGCTCTTTGCTCCCTGGCTTCCCATAAGTAAAAGAATAATTTACAGTGTTCTCCTTTAGATATTTAAGGCACTTCACTCTGTTGCCCCACCCTACATTTCTTCACTTATATGTGTCACGAATGAAAAGTGAACCCACTGTACTACCTTGGAGGTTTGGCGTTGGTACGCTGCGAGGCGTGGAATCTAAGAGATCCCTGGTCTTCGCCTTTAACCCCCGCAAGGAGGTACTGGACTTAGCCGCGAAAGATCTCCAGGTCGCGACCCCCGAGCGCACCCTCCGAGGTAGTTGCCAGTAATGACCAGGAACTGGAAGTAGACTCTTGGAATTGTCACTTTAAATATGCAAAAACAGGAGTCCGTCACTTTAATTATGCTGGAACAGGAGACTGTCACTTTAACTATGCAGGAACAGGAGACTGTCACTTTAACTATGCAGGAACAGGAGACTGTCACTTTAATTACGCAGGAACAGGAGACTGTCACTTAAACTATTTGCAGTAACAGTAAAAGATAAATTACAACAGGAATTATCAGGACCAGTATAGCTGGAAGCTTAGGCATTGAATGCCCAAGCTCTCCAGCCTTATATAGGCCCAGCCTCACTGCGCGCAGCGGGAGCGCTCCCGACACCTCCTGTGTCGCGTGAGCACGCCCGCCGCGTGCGCGCTGCCAGCAGCTTCAAAAGCCTGACAGGCGCGGCCCGTGCGCCTAGGGAAGGAGCGCCAGAACGCCGCCTGTTCAGGTAAGAGACGGTCGGCAACGCCGACCGTTACAATATGTCTGTACGTTCCCCAACATCAACTATGCTTCTCTCAAAGCAACCAGCTTTGTATGCCACGTATGTATGTATGTATAATTTTATTTATAAAGCGCCACAAATTTACGCAGCGCTGTA
>WMED01011646.1:0-15160 GCA_019650415.1 Pipa parva
CAGGCATGATGATGTCACTCACCAGCACCGGCACTTCAGGTGACACGCTGGTGAGTGACGCTGGTGAGTTCGCCACCCCTGTTATAGACTGTTATAAGAGGGGATAAATGTCCCATTTGTTTTAGATGTAATGCTGCCCTCAATTTCTAAACAAGTTTGTTTTTTGTTTTTTTTAATTAAAGGGAAATATGTCTGTCTGAACTTCTGAAATGTGTTTTATGTTCTGTTGTGTATAAAATGTTGTTATAAGATATTTCTCAATCGTTGCATTCTGGTATACTTTACATTTTACACAATGTCCCAAATTTTTTGTAGTAGAAGAATATGACCTTATTTCAACTATAAAGTTGTAGGTCAATACACTTTTACATACAGTATGTTACTGTATAGTTCAGCAGTTCTCAACCTGTGGGTCGTGACCCCATTTGGGGTCGAATGATGATTTGCCTGGGGTCGCCTAAGACCATTGGAAATATAAGGAATAAATGCGGTTGCCCAATAATAATTAATAAATGGGGGTCGTCAAATCACGGGGAATTATACTAAAGGGTCACGGCAATAAAAAGGTTGAGAACCACTGGTATAGTTAATGTAACCTTCAACTATTAATTGATTAATTGGATTTGTATCCTTTAAAGCAGGAGTCACCAACTAAAATTAACCAAATTTAAAAATTTACCAGAAGCAAAGGTCCGGAACATGAAATTTTTCTCACTTGGACCAATGCCAGCAGCTGTGCTTGTCCTTCGCATGTAAACAGATGGGCAGATTTGATTGGATGATTTATATCATGTGTGGCGTTCTGCTGTTTTACCGTAATGCAGTGGTTCTCAAACGTCTGGATTCGGGCAGGCCGCAGGTAAAGTTGCTGCGCGGATCTACTGTATTTGTCGGCATATAAGACTACCCCCAACTTTTCCAGTTAAAATATAGAGTTTGGGATATACTCGCTGTATAAGACTACCCCTCTTCCAACACAAATGCTGCTTGGATTGGTCAGCTCTCCCTGCCTGCCAGCCCTCCCTGTCTCCAAGATTATCAGGGCACCATCATACTGTGCTGCCCCCACAAGCCCCTTCCCACACTGTGCTTCCCCCACAACCCCCCTCCCACACTGGATGCCCTCACAACCCCTCCTCCCACACTGGATGCCCTCACAACCCCTCCTCCCACACTGGATGCCCTCACAACCCCTCCTCCCACACTGGATGCCCTCACAACCCCTCCTCCCACACTGGATGCCCCCACAACCCCCCCTCCCACACTGAATGCCCCTACAACACCCTTCCTTTTTCCTACCCTCTGAAGGAGGGGGAAGCTACAGCGATTCCTCTCCCCAGCACTGAGTAAACTTCCTGTCCCTCACAGGAAGTTTAATCAGTACCGGGGAGAGGAAGTGCTACAGCACAGATGGCTCCTACGTTGCCGGCTGTCTGTGCTGTAATGCTGAGCTGAGCGCTATAGCGATTCCTCTGCCCAGCAATCAGTGCTGGGGAGAGGAATCGTTATAGCACTTAGCTCAGCGCTACAGCACAGACAGCCGGCAATGGAGGAGCTGTCTGTGCTGTAGCCCACATTGCCGGTCCTGTCTTGACAGGATGGAGTTTGGGTCTGGATCCGGACTGCGGTCCGCCTGTTGGGGTCCCCTGCTTTAAAGCAAGGCATTAGTCTTTTTTTTTTTTTTTTTACCTGTAGCTATATTTTTAGGGGGTTATTCACTAAGGTGCGAATTTGACTGTCAAATTCACAAACAGCGGATTCCCATAGCATATCTGCTACAATTTCCCCATTGTAAAGTCGCGACAATTTCCCCATTGTAAAGTCGCGACAATTTTCCCATAATAAAGATGCAACTGCAACAATATTCTCATTATAAAGACACGACTGCGACAGAACAGCCTATTGTGACCGTCTTTATCTGGCGAATTCGCACCTATATGCAACAATTCCGAGTTTAGGGAATAACCCCTTAGCCTTTGGTTGGTGTAAGTATTGTGGTGGGACATTGTCCCTTGAGAGAACTTTTCATTTTTAGATGTTACTGGTCCCCTAAAATGGTAATTGCTAACTATCTTGCTATGGTGGATGGTAATCTGAATGTTTGTATTTAACTCATGCATTATGATCTGACTGGATAACTAGTAACCTTTAAAAAAAAAAATTAAATCCTATTATTTAAAATGACATGTTCGTAGCAAGATATCATTATGTGCTTTGCCGCACACTTTTTTCTTTTTGTTTGGCAAATTGCAAAACAATACTATATAGAGTGGTTTCCCGAGAGCTCTAGGGCAGTGGATCTCTGGAGTTATTTTGTGTTTTGCCAAGTGTGGCAAAACTAATAGTGAGACATTGCCTTCAGTGTTCTTTATTTTACTTCAGAAGCCATTAGGCTAAGGTTCCACTATTCATTTCTCCACATGTGGCAAAATGCATTAGCATCCCACAAAATGCCTGAGAGGTCCCCCCACTAATTTACCTCCAGTAATGCTGGCACCTGCATCCAAATAAGTTTGGATTGCTAACTACCACATGGATGACTTTCCAGATGCCACAGGAAAGTGTCCCGTCAGACTCCAGTCTAGGCCCTTGGCTAGCTTTATGTTCACATTACGTTGTTGTTTGTCACCTTATGTTGATTATTTTGTCAGACAGTCTGGTTCCAATCACAGTGTGAAGAGGTTCTCTATCTGTGCCAGTAAGTTTTAAAAACTCGCATAGAAAATGTAATTTACCCTTGCCAAGTCTGAAAGCAAATTTTTTAAAATCCAAGACCAAAATTATTAAAAAAATAATAATAATAATCCAACACCCCCTAGTCACAGCAAAATGCACTTTTATCACAATAGAATAACAAACATCATATATGCCATGGTGCTGCTATTCTTGTCCCAACTATACTGTTACCTTACAGGTTTTTTACAACATTTATTTGTTTGTGTTCCAGCTGGTGCTTTATTCAGTAGTAGTAAGAGCAGGGTCTTTTTTTTTTGGGCATGTGGGGATACAAGGTTAAGCTGTTTTGATTGGTCCAGTTGTGCAGGTTTAGCCTGTCCTTTTCTTTTGCATTGTTAAAAATACCGATTAAGCTTAAATGAAGCTGATGAATGTTCAACTTTGAGCATTTCTGTTTGAAGGCTGAAGAAGTCCTTTAGATATGAAGAGCGTTCTTCCTCTGTGCAAGGTATTTGTGCTTTGTGATTATGTCCTGAATGTATGAAACCAACATTACCATAATGTTGTAGGCAGTAGTTGCTGTTTTGTGTTTCAGTAAACCCCAGCCTTCTGGAGAACATATTTGCTGAACTTTGAGTCAACTTTCAGTAATGATTTAAAAGTTAAAAGTGCAGAATTTCTGTCAGCACCAAATGTTTGAGCGAAATGCCAGGGAAAGGAGGTGGGGACCGTAGGGGGATCTGCTTGTGCTAGACCCTTTACATCTATATTGGGCAGTTCTAATCCTGTTTTCTTTTTGGTCAAAGTTTCCTTTTCACTTTTCCTGCCTGCTGTTGAAAAGTGAAGTAATGCTGGTTATAATTTCATTTGTTGGCATGCAATTAAACCGTTATGACTGTAGGCCAGATGTGAGATCAAGCGTGAGTCTCTCCTCCATGCTCTGCAGAGGTAGGGGGGTTGATTTCTTGAATTGTGCAGTCAGAATGAATTTAATCAGTTACCGTATTTATTGACTACTTTCAATGTATTGCAGGGATGTCAAGCTCATAAGTGCTACAAGTTGAAGCTCAGAAGGCCTTGGAGGACCATGAGTTTGACATGCTAAGCTTAGTTTCTTGATTGAAAACTATATGCCACAGAATCTCATTAGTTGAATCAATATGTGGTTTCTGAAGATGGCACTTTTACTACTTTCCTACTACACTTTAACTACTTTCGCTCCTTCCAGAAACTGTGAGCTCACCGAAATGTGTAAAATAGAAAGATCGCTGGTTTTTCAGTTCAGCTCGGAGGGATGATAATTATTCCACCAGCTTGCCAGTGCAATGTTTTTGTGTGTTTTTTCTTTTGTTTTAAAGGTAATTACCTGCTAGATGACGTAGTAATTACTGTAAGTAATGGGGTTGGAGAGCTGCGTTTTTTTTTTTTTTTTGTTTTTTTTTTAAGTAGGTTTCATTTATTTGATAGTCAATGATATTATCATTATGCATAATAGAGTTTGTGTTAGATAAACAGAACAATTATTTCATGCTGGCTGCAGTCTGTCTTTTCCTCAAATTTTGAATAATATTTTTTTTTCTTTCTGTTAAGGTTGTTGTCTGGGACTGACATTGCAGTTAATTGAGATTGTTACAAAATATATAAACTAATAAATTGGAGAGTTTTTTTCTGTTGCTAATAGAAAAAATAAAAATAATGTTTGTTCACCATTCAAATACACACAAATAGCAACACAAATATGTAAGGTAAATTGTACTATTATGCTGTGACAGCTAAAGTGTGAGGCTTGTTGGCATGCTAAATTCCTGTAAGTCTACACTTTATATAAATAAATAATAAAAAAAAGATTTATTTTGTAGGGCTTAGAACCTCCTCTTGTGTGCCCAATGCACAGCACCAGGCACTTTTTGCGCAGAAGAGAGGGTGCCTGCCAATGTTCCCTCTAATTTTGTAAAGGCTGTGTGCGCAAGAAATTTCGTATGTGCAAAATTATAAGCCTAAGTAAATAATTGTGCAATACATATATATTTAAATACAATTTTAAATTTTTAAATACAAATTTTTTGTGCGCACAATTTTAATCTGTGTGCGCTGGTTTGACGGGTCATGTGCGCGCGCACACGCGCACAGCTTAGAGGGAACATTGGTGCCTGCTCTGATCAGCTGGATCTGGCAGCAACCGAGTCCTTCTTCATTTTATTTAAACCAATGACTGCTGCCACTTAGGTAATTCCTAGACACATGATTTGGGGTAATTAAATTTAGCACAAGCCAACTGTTATTTAGGATGCCTTCCAGCCCCCATGTTTAGTTAACTTTTAAATGGAAAATCTATCCTATTTATTTTAATTAATTAATTTTCCTTTAAAGATGCAGTAAAACATATTGGCATAATATATTTTGCGTATTATTTCATCTATATAGCTGTACTTACGAATACAATCCAAGAGCTTCCAAACCTCCGTGGTAAGAGCATCAAATGAATTTAAAATGAAGAATAGTTTGGGGGTAAAGGTATACAACCAACTGAACATTATGTTGAATGCGAGTTCCACTCCCAAAGTTTTTGGGATGTAGAGGAATGTCTGCCATGGGTTTTCTACTAAAAAAACTATCTGATTCTGCAGTTTGTTCATGGCTTCAGTCATTTGTACTACTGTTCATGTGAAATTCTCCTGCAGCTCTTGTTAACTGAAAATGATTGTCAGTCACTGTTTCACCATGTGCAAAGAGAGGCTCATTCACACGACCTTCCATTCTCTCTGAACACCGCTCGCTGGCTTTTGAACTGTGCCATGTCTAGAGAATTTGAATTTTAAGTGAGTGGGCTGTGTGTGTAGAATATTTTTTAAATAATTCCAAACTATTTTTTTTCCTTCTTTTTTTGCAAGAGGTTCAATGAACCCTAGGGAATTCTGCAGATTAAAGCAATGGTACAGATAGATCACATTTTAAACACTTTTAAAAAAATATGTTTTTATTTAAACTGGAACAAAATGTGTGACAAAACTAATTTTATAAAAGATATTTTAGGACATCAAAATTCAGGTTTTCGTTTTGTTCTTTTTTTTTTTTCTTGCCATCATTTACATACAGAATAATTTTTTTTTTTTTTAAATTAAATAGTATACATATTAATGGTCACCTAATAATTCTTTAATACAGATGAGTTGCTGTTCCAGCCTCCTCTTATTATTCCGTGTCTCTTTAGCCAGTGGTCACCCGTGGGCTAGTATAGGAAGACCTAAAAATGATTATTAATGGATAGGATAGGATAGTAATGGGTGGCAACTGTGCTAAAGGAGTTAATTATTTTGAATTTGAAGCCAATTGGTTTTCATGTTGACAGTTTTATATTATGTATTTGTCAGTAGATTGATGCAGTTCTACCTGCACAGTTTAGAAATCTTGCTATAATTATATGTGATCAGCAGACCTGGGAGTTTGCCAGGTTTCACCCAGAGAATTTGGGTTTGCAAATCAAATGCCAGGTCTCCTGTGACACCCCCCACCACCTCTACTGAAACACTGCACATATTTAATTAACTCTGTGCCCAATATGAAGCAATTTGTTACATTTGGCTCCAATACCCAGTAGGGAGCTCTCCTTTGGGGCTTGATAGCCCACTAATTTTCCAAGTATGGTGATCAGTATCTTGCTCTGCAGTTTATTATGTATGTCTTGGATCTTTGAACCATGTACTTTTGATATTACTCTGTTTTTAGGGGTTACATTACTTTCATTAATGCATGTGTATATAAGGCAGTATTTTACCTACAGTACTGCTATTTATTTACTGATCATGATTTTTATCAATATTGATTGGTTATAGGGAGCATATCCTTAAAGAAGAAATAATGTTTGTTCTGGCTATGGGTAATTCTTAATGGGGGATGCTAATTATCTTTACTAATCAACTGCATAATTCAAAAAATATTCATGTTAAGAATTCCTTTGATTCTAGACAAAATGTGCCAATCACTGTACACAGTGGCAGTGTCACAAAACAATACAATAACCCATTCTTAAAGTCAGCATTCGAATAAATCCAGAATATAATGCAGATAATGATAAATAACAAAGTATTTATTCTGACAACTCTTAATATACTATAGGAATAGGCCTTTTATCATAATTGTTCTTCGCTATATCTTTTCAGAGATTTTATCTTCAATCCCAGTTCATTAAAATATATTTTTACAATTATATTTACTCAGTATTATTTCTAGGATTCCATAAGACCAAGGACACAGCAAGTCTGCCCATTCAAAGTGAGATCTGCTTCACTAGAACGTCAGTGGGACCTGCAGCACTGATTTTAAGTCTAGCAATGCCGATGCATTCGCTTCTGTTTATCCAGTAAGAATCCATAGCTTTATAATTTAGGAACCACTGCATATTTCAGTTCATCTGTAATGCATTTTGATTTGGCAGTGGCTTATTTGTAGATTCTAAATTACACTAGATGCAGGTGCAATTACAACCACAAATCTGCTCCATAAAGATAGATAGATATTTATTGTCAATTTCTACATATGTACATGAGCACATACAAGTATTGAAATTACGTTTCTCATCTCTCCAGTATACATGACAATGGGGATATAAATTACAAAAACCAGTAGGCAAAGTAAAGTGCATAAAGTGTATAAACTTAAATATCTTAGATTAGGAAACTGCTACATATTTATCAGTTAAAATCTGACCTGTTGAAAATAAACAGCCTATTTTATTTGTTCTCACTGGAATGATAGCAGTTACTGAAAATTTAAAATTGTATTGCAGTACAACATATATGTTTTATTTTTTAAAAAATGCATGTTTAGACAGAAATGAGAATACACCGTCTCTAGTTAGCATATAGTTTGCTTCTTTTCAGGTAGTGATATAAGCTTGATCATATTGCTGGTGGTTTAGCAGAAAGTTAAATTTTTTATGTGTAGAACAGCGGTGCTCAACCTTTTAGTGGCCGCGACTTCTGGCCATGACGTCACTGCGCATAGCGTGATGACATTAGTCCGGAACGTCATCACGTATGCACGTCATGTGGTGACGTTTGGCCGGAACGTCATCATATACGCACGTCTTGTGGTGACGTTCGGCCGACGTCACCCCGCAGGAACCCTTATAAGAAGGGTCCTGCGGGCATTTCCAGGTGCCACAGCGGTTCTCAACCCCCGTCGGACGATCGTGTGACCCCCTGCTGGGGTCACGACCTACAGGTTGAGAACTGCTGCTGTAGAAGAAAATAAATCTGGATGGTTTATAGCAGTGATGGCTAACCTATGAAGTGTGTCAGAGGTGACACACCATGACGCTTTTTGTGTTGCACTCATGTTGTCCCATAGCAAATCTGTGACCGCGACAATTTCCCATAGTATAACTGCGACAATTTTTCCCATGTCAAAACTGCAACAATTTGCCATTGTAATTCCACGACAATTTGCCATTGTAAATCCGCGACAATTTTCTTGTCATGAACAGAATTTTAACCCCGTGACAGAATTTTAACACGCGTGGCTCAAAAGGTTAGCAATCACTGGTGTATAGCAATCAGTATATTGTTTGCAGAGGAACTAATGTAACCTAAACATAAATGATATACTGAAAGTACAGGGTCTTTCAGCCTAAACCATTTTAATATGAAGCATCAAATGAGTAGCTTTGGGCTGTATTGCTATCTTATATAACTGCTGGTGCTAGTATCTCACAACCCTCATATTACATCCTCGCTAATATGTAAGTGAACCTTGAAACTGTAGGCGAAATTTATGAAACTCGGAAAAGCCATTTGCACTTTTCCAAGTTTAAAACTTTGAAGTTTCTCCCGGTAAGTATCGAGAGATTTGCAACGTGAGATACTTGCCATGAATAACTTTTTTTATTGGATATATACATGGAAAGGTAGCTATATTGTATGGCTACCTTTCCATGGATATATTTAATTAAAAAATGTTTCTCACGGCAAGTTTTGCGCGATGCAAATTTCGTGATACTTACCGGGAGAAACTTGAAAGCATTCTCCTGATTAAAGTCGAAAAAGCCGTTAAATAAATTTCACCTATTGTCTTACAAAGTGTTTAATTATACCATATGACATTTCTCAACCATTTAAACTGTGAATATTGGGGAAGCATGCACTCAGTGATGGTTTTGTTGAAGTCCGTGTCTTAGACACTAGTTTTCTCAGCAGGAGGGGTGAAGCCAAATTGCTACAAAGGTTTCAGAAACAAATGTGATCTATTAGAACAGAGGTCCCCAACCTTTTTTGCACCAGGGACGGGCTTTAAGCAAGACCTGTTTTCCATGGCCCGGTGGGGTGGTGGTGGGGCAGGTGCGGAGCTTTGGTTATATGGGGGGGTGGGATGCTGGCGGGACCTCGGTGTATACAGCACTGCTGCTGTACACCGGTACCGGGAGCCGCATCAATGAGGCCAGTCTGCTACCCCTCCCCGGCACGCCCCACATAACATGTTCTGCCAGAGGCGAGTCAGTGAGGAGAGCCTGCCGCCCCACCCCTTCCATGCTGTGTTGGATGGCCGCGTCACTAAGACCCGCCCAGTGCCCCGCCCCATCCTGCATAATGTTCTCTGCCAGGAGCTGTCACGGCTACGGCAGAGAACATTATCAATCTACAAAGAGCGTGCTCTGACCAGGCGCAGGACCGCAGAGCTAGCTGTCAGGGGCGCCGCGGACCGGCTGAAAAACCCCAACTGGTCCTGGTCCGCGGACAGGCGGTTGGAGACCTCTGTATTAGAAGACTATAGTTCTTTTTTTTTTTTTTTTAAGTTAGATTTGTGGTTGTATATCAGAGTTACACACTGAGGGTTATTGTCTAAACTGAATTGTTGCTTAAAGGTGTGAATTCGCCATCTACAGACGATAGCAATAGACTGCTACTTTCGTAGTGGTGACTTCATTATGGGAATGTTGTCACGGTCGCAACTTTACTATGGGAATATTGTCGCAGTCATGACTTTTAAATTGTCATTGTCGCAGATTTTCTATGGAAATCCGCTGTTTGAAATTTTGACAGTCGAATTCTCACTTTAGCCAATAACCCCCACGAGTCTCTGTTTAAGCCTCTGCAAGAAGGTTTGAGTTGCAGCTGTATGCAGCTGAGTTCTGTCACCAAAACTGTTTATTAAATCTCTGGGAAATTAGTGAATCTATATTAACTGTAGAAGTATGCTTTATTGCAGCAGAGATCATGGGGATTTGCAAGAAGAGACAGTCTATTAATAATATATTAGGCCTTCAGTGGGTTCCAAAATGAAAGTGGGGTTCCCTAATGAAAATACTTAATACATCTATTTTGTATTCTTTCCCTAGTTATCCAAAACTTCTCATCATTAATTATATTATTAGCATAACAATCTGAGTGA
The DNA here is from genome assembly GCA_019650415.1 of Pipa parva. Taxonomy (NCBI): domain Eukaryota; kingdom Metazoa; phylum Chordata; class Amphibia; order Anura; family Pipidae; genus Pipa; species Pipa parva. Next base: position 10,063 of record WMED01011646.1, read on the forward strand.
ATCTTCGAGGAGAGATAGAAGACTGAACTAATATTTAAGGAATTTTGTAGTTGGTCTAGTTTACGTAGTTGCAGCTGCCCATTTGAATGTGTTCTGCATTAGTATTATGGGTGTGTTTAAATAGGCTTAGTGACTATATATTTGGTATTCCCATTTTAATGCTACAAGAAATATAGGAAGGCTGAACCTAAAGTGTGTCAAACTGTCAGTTTGCAGATTTGGCAGTCCTGCAAACCCCATGAAGCTAAATAAAAGTGACCCTGGCTGTGTTTGATAGGCTAAATACTGAAGGATAACATTAATACATCTTTGCATTGACTATTTCGTATGGGCTTGGATACTGCACAAATGTTATTATGGAATGGAATTGGTTAGGAATGATGAAGATATTATGGTCAACTGGGACAAGAACACAATTCTTGCTGTGCAAATATCAATATGTGCTCTTTGCAGGACAGCAGTTTATCCACGAGAGATGGCCAATATGTGGTTGGAGATTGGTGGTAAACAAAGGAGATGTGTCACTAACATAATAAAGAAGATGAGATGCCTGTTTGTAGGTTAACTGCAGGCTGAATAAATGGATTTGTAGTTATTACCAGTATCTCATCTATATGTTGCGTAAATGGGTTCTTTGTTTTTCAATGATCTAGTTCCAATTTGGGAATATTTATTGAACTTTGTCATCTTTCCTTTGTGCGCAATTCACCTCTCTTGTCCTTCTTTTGCTTTTATGCAATTAAATGTATAAAGAGCTTTGGCCAGTGATGTGTTATTTCTGTGGAGCATTGTAGAGTGCATATTATGGCGAACCATAAATCAGGTTATATTGGATACAGAATATATTTAGGGAGTTATTCTCTAAATGTCCGAATTGTTGCTTAGAGGTGTGAATTCTCCAGCTAAAGACAGTCGCAATAGACTGCTACCGTCATAGTCGCATCTTTATAATGACAATATTGTCGCAGTCGTGACTCTACTATGGGAATATTGTTGCAGCCACAATTTTAAAAATTGTTGCAGTTGCGGATTTGCTATGGGAATCCATTTTTTGAGAATCTGACAGTTTAGTTTGGAATTTAGAGAATAACCCCCTTAGTCTGCTTTCAATCCTTAGATGTCTACGATGTAGACCGCACCTCATTTATTTGCATCTTCCTTCCTGTTCTATGCCCCCACCCCAAAGTTTTTGATGCTATCCTATTAAATAATCATTTTACTCCACGTGGTGCTGTTTAAAGCTGTATTCATCTGTTCTGTTTGGATGTCTAAGTCCTGTTTAGTGCAGTGTCAACTAATTAAGCTATTGATCAGCTGTCTTCAGAAGGTGGTATGGAGCAAATTTTTAATGGTTATTTTCACTATCAAGGTTTACAAATGACTACATTGAAACAAAAGCAGTCTTAAACAATTCTGTACCTATAGTAAGTAGTCTAACAAGTTTCCATAATTTACAAGTTTATAAATTCACTTCTTTGTTTGATCCAAAGTAAAGAGCTAATGCTTTTATGAAGCAGCCTGTAGGTGTGTGTTTAGTTAGTCAGCTAAGGCAGCTGCTGTAGCTTTCCTCTGGCAGTAGAGATTAAGGGATGGTGGTTTGTAGAAAGAGCTAAATACACTCACACTTCTCACTTATTTTCTTGGCAGTAAACTGATACAGTTGTAGTTATGAGCCTCTAATACACTCCAGATACCATTCAGAGCTCCTGTCCTTGATGGCGTTTCACACGCCTCTTGGATAAAACAACCCTTCTGCAAACCATGTTGTTTTCATATCTGGTGCAACTGCAAACTGTACAAACTGTTTTTGCTAATAGATTTTCACAAAGTTTTCTAAAGCTAAAATGATGCACATCCTTCCTTCTTAATTTTTTTTAAGTGCTGTTCTCTGTTGCTACAACCTAGCCTCTTTATTTTTTACAGGGCTTGTAGGGCTGTTATACCCAAATCTTCGGTTTTTAAAATATTCCAGTTTAATTTCTGACTTATACATTAAAGGGGCACTGTCCCAAGCTCAACTCTTTCCTGTGACATTTTCCCAGTGCCCTGGCAGGCCAGTCCAACACTGGAACTGTACCTAATACATATTCATATTCTACTGTTGCTACAATGTTTTGCTTTACATAGACCTTGTATTGATCTACACAATGCAGTGTAATGTGTTTGTGATTTTTTTTAAGGGAGACTGGAGGAAGGGTGACTCCTAACTGCTAACCCTCTTGTTAATGATAAATGTCTACAAGAATTAGATGCTCAGAGCAAAGTTTTAGTATGCTGCAAAATCTTGTTGGAGTCTTCACATATCTAAAATGTGTGCTACAACAAGATCATCATTGTCTTTAGAAATATCTATGTGTGTCTCAGCTCATCAGATCAGCTTGGATGGGTTTGACTGAATTAAACTGCAGTTTCTCAAAAGTCTGATATTTGTGAAAAGCCTAAAGCTGATAAAACTTTCTGTATACTTTTCAATGACTGTTCAGACGTTATTGCATACTTTTTTCCACCGTTGGTGTCTTGCCAAATCAGGTGGGTTTTCTTTAGCGCAAAATTGTGTTTTACACAATGTTATACATTATCTCTTAACACTAACATGATTGTCAGCAGGAAGGGAGAGCATCATGACACACTGAATATTGTTAATTTACTGCTAAACTCTGTTGACTATTTTATTGTTTGTTTATTAATCTTAAGCATTCTGCAGTAGTTTGTAAAGAATGTGTGAGCATTCACATCAACTCCTCCCTGTTGGAGCTTTCAATCTAGTTTTACAAGCAGTGTACCTGCCCCTCCCTAAAATACAGTACCATTACAGTGCACCTGTCACCTTAAAACTAATACTAATTTAGGTTCTACTAATAAATATTTTGTAAATATATATGTAGTTTAAAAAATGTACCTTTATACAGCATTTCTCTCTGTCATCTTCCCTGTCAGCCCGGGTTTTCTTTCCTGAGTGTCAGGGTGGGCGGGGCTAAATAATTGACATTATAGCTCCTCCAATCAGATCCCTTAAAGCTCCATCTAGCAGGGTTCTGATTGGAGGAGCTATAATGTCAATCATAATCACCTGACCCAGGAAAGGAAAGTCGGGCTGACAGGGAAGATGACAGAGAGAAATGCTGTATAAAGCTACATTTTTAAAAATACATTTATATTTACAATAACGTTTATTTCATTAGTACAACCTAAATTAGTATTAGAGTTTTGAGGTGACAGATGCACTTTAACTGCATTTCACCACTTTATACACTGTTACTTTGTTCAAGTTTACTATTGGCAAATCTGATTGCCTTGTCACCATCTTCAGAAATAAGCTATGCATTTGCCACTGGGATAAGCATGCCTTAATAGCCACTTGATAAAAGGTTTTTAATTCAGTGTACCGAAAAACAATGTCAGATTGAGCAACATTATCAAGCCTCCATAAAGTTTCTGTTTCCCCATGTGCCTCCATTCATATTGATTTATATATGATGAAAAAGGAAACTTACAATCTGGGTTTTAGGACTACTCTGTTTCTAATGTTACCGAGCAAGCAATTTTACAGTCCAGATATATTTGCCTGTGTGAGGAAATGGTTATCAAAAGTGAAACCACACAAGCACAAAAAGTACATACAAACTGTGTAGATGGTGTCCTGGATGAAATAAAGTGAAAACTCCATAAGGCAACTGGTGACTGCTGTAAAGTGCTGTTGTGGGCTAGATATTTGCTAGATGCGGGCGCTTTCACATAACTTGAAATGTTATTTTTTAAAATGTATTAATAAATAATGCTGTGCTTGTTTTCTCTTGTCAAATAGGAAGTCCACATCCCTTTCTTTTTTTAGTTAGCTATATTCCCAAAGAAATTAATAAACATTGACTTTTATTTATTTTTTTACAAGCTTTTACAGTGGAAGGTAGCAGTTCATCCTCCTATGTCGCTACCAGTTTTTACTTTATTGTTAATTTTCTAGGAGCAGGGCAGTGAGTGACGGGGGGTGGCAACTATTTCTGTAAGTGATAAAACACAAGAAAAAAAAGAGTAAACTCAAAATGCACTCGTATCACAAAATTATTGAGCACCTAAACATGGTATTAAGGGCTTTCTAAATGAGAGCAAACAGTTCTACTGAAACATGGATAATTTAATAAACACCAAACATTTTATAACACCACATTATAAAAAAATGTTTCCTAGAGCGTCCCTTCAAACCAATCCAATACTGGCTAAAAACCTACAATAAATCAATAAAAAAAAAACTATAAAGATATTATAATACACTAAATTGCTGTGCATACATAACAAATGGATACAAAATAATCAAACAGGTCAATATAATGTGAATGCAGAAGGAACCAAATTCGCAACAAAATGGACCATAAATAAATCTCAATCAGTAAATAAATGGTTCATTTTATTTGAATTGGATGAAAGTTTGGCATGTTGCAGAGTTTGCTGAATACACGAAGAAGGGGAAAGTGGCAAATGAACACAAATTCAGACCATTACGCTATTATTTCGATTTTTATGAATAAGCCCCTACGGTGTTCACAGACATGTCAGATTTGTTTTATCCTTGAAAGTTATAATTTCATTTTCTTAGTGTGAGGAGTGTAAAAGCAAACGTAAAGCCCAGACTTTTTTTTTTTTTTTATGCAGAGAGAGCAGTATCTCCCTCCCATATTGTACAGCTTAGATTATGAAAAAAAGAAATCCTCCAGATTTGCTTTGTGGGAGTGGAATTGATTATCTCTGTAAGTAGCTTGTAAGTATCCTCCCTACAGAATCTTATTTCAACAGGTATCTGACTAAGGTAATTAAATGATACCAGCAGCTAACTGAAGATAATTCAATTAAATGTTACAAATGTTATTGTACTAGTAAAATCTTTCCTCCTGCATTACAACTATGTAGCATTACAAATTTAGTAATGTGTTAATTAGACTAATGATAAACAAGCACACAAGTTGTTTAGATTATCTGGTTGCTCACTTAGGCTGGTTTAACATGAGCATATGATGCGTTAAAAGTACGGCTTCATAGAAGCCGATGACACTTACAGTGGGGAAAAAAAGTATTTAGTCAGTCACCAATAGTGCAAGTTCCACCA
>WMED01011647.1:0-10304 GCA_019650415.1 Pipa parva
TCTGGCCACCCGAAGCTACCCCGTGAGAGATACGGGGTACGTATGGAAAGGGTTAAAAAGAAAGTTGATATACTACTGATCTGCAATGGAAGGGGAACCTTAAAGAAGACACTGCAAAGTGTGATGGTTTTGACAGATCAGTATTTATCAATATCAAGCTTTATTCCAATACATTTTTTATTGGTCATTTATAAATCAGCGGAATTGAAAAGTCTAGCAAAGTGAAAAATTATATTGACAAGCATTGATAAATGCTTTAAAAAAATAATTGTATTGCTATGGATGATTGATTTATCCCTATTTAGATCTAAGGCCAATGGTGATTTCTCATAGTTTAACCACATATGGCATTGCCACAATGCCTTTGTTATGACTGTCAGTTCAACATAATTGGCTAGTGGTTTGTCTTTGTTTTCTATGCACTTTGCTTTTGGTATTACTGTTAGCATAAACAAGTTCCACCACTTTTTTGGAAATATTCCATACACTGTGATCTGGATTGTATTGGAAAAATATCCGATCTGGAATGGATCAGTATTTGCAGCCATTGTTGAGCAGTAGTAATAGATGCTTCAGGTTGTTGTTGGTTACTGGAATAGGAGTTGAACTCTGTGGCTAAGTCCTCTAAATATTGTAAGCTAGTGTATTCCTTAAAATTAGGGAACACAATTTTAAGACCATCCCCCTTAGCAATGTCTTCACTTGGATCAGTATGAATAGATCTAGAACAGTGATGGCTAAGCTATAACACGCGTGTCAGAGGTGACACACCTAGACGTTTTTGCTGACACATGTCATGGCGCCATTTGTGTTGTACTCTCATGTGGTCTCAGCAAATCCGCAATCACAATGATTTCCCATAGCAAAATCTGTGACCGTGACAATTTCTCTTAGCATAACCGTGACAATTTCCTATAGCATTTCTGTAATTTTTCTTGTTATAACTGCGACAATTTCCCATTGCCATTCTGCAACAATTTTCCATTGTAAATCCATGACAATTTTCCTGTCATAAAGTCGCAACTGTGACAGAATTTTGACACGCAGAGCTCAAAAGGTTAACCATCACTGATCTAGAATTTGGATTTATATGAGTATTGCTGTTGCTGAATTCATTTGAGGGATCCTCAACTGAGGAAATCTCAGATGTGGGTTATAGCCCAGAATTATAATAGTGTTTCTTCAGAGTTAATTTCCTGATAAATTTGTTTACATTGAGCAGTGTTTCAAACAAATTGAAGTAGCAAGTAGGTGCATATTTAAGGCCCCTATTCAGGACTTTTTGTTTATTCGATGTAAGTATTTTGTCAGATAAATTTAGAATTAACGGTGTGTTCCCCATCTGGGTAATTAATATTGGGATATCAGGATATTGAGGCCCATATTTCTTCCCTCTACACCAAGCTCATCTGGTTTTATACCTTTTGGTAGTTGCCTTGTGTCCTAGTCCCCCTCATGGGACAGGATGGTCCAAAGAGAAATCCCCTGTATCATTCGATGTGTTGGTAAATCAAGAGAGAACAGAGGCATCTATATCTGCTTCACTGCTCTCCAAAAACATCACAGTCTTCCTTTGTGCTTGATTCAAAATGGGTTTAGATCGAGGTGTGGAGGAAACATGCTGTTTATGCCATGTGTAAACATTATCCTGATCATAGTCCAATTGGTCTCTGTTAAACTTTCTTTTTTTTAGCTTTATAATACTCTGTTTATAATTGGTAACTGACTTGTCCAACTTTTCATCTAGGTCACTAAATCCTGGTTCTGACTGCTTTGCCAAAATCAGCTGGAAAGAAATTTCTATCAGAATCAGTCTATGTGAGGATAGGCAGTAATATGGGCAAAGTTAGCCCACCCTGTAATCAACAGCAACAAGCTTAACATTTATGTACTAACTGTAGGAGAACTGTAAAACTTAACTATTGTCTGGTTGCTTTAAATTACTGGATTAGGGAAATTATTTCTACTGCTTCTGTATAAACCCAACTCAGTAAAGGGATGCAAATGTTTGAACATATGAATAGTGCCCAACATTGCCAATGTATAATACCAGTACTGTATATTTATTCAGTTGCATTTTTCCTTTTGCATAGTGAGACAAATGTGCACATATTTATTATAAAACCTGTTGCGGAGCAGCAGTAAGTCAGCAGTCTGCACAGTGAAGCAGAACAAGAATTAACAGATGTGCAGCAGCATGGGTATTTGCAGAAGTCAAAGGGTTTCCTGTCCCTCTGGCTGACAAGTGACCTTTCACATGGAGGTAATCACTGAAGTCACATCAGCCTCTGGGCAGTCATCTTCTGCCACCCACATCTTCCTTCTACAGGGCAGTTAAGCAGCACTCGAAGAACAGACCTGTTTTCACTACCCTTGGGGCACTTTAAATTGACTACTTAAGACTAGATTTCTCAGCACTTAGTGTTCACAAGAGGGGTTTAGCGAACCAAGAGCTTATCTGTTGTGACAGTGGATTTAGGAAAACAAACAAAAGTACCACCTTTCCAGCTCATAGATTTTCTTAGCTCCCTTAAATTGGCTGAAGAGGTGTGACAGTTTATCTTGCAATAAGTAAAAGTTATCAGGGTCACACCATTTGTAAGACCTTGGTCACCTGCAATAAGGCATCCTTCTGTATGATGCAGAAATTAGATTATTACAAAAAAAATAAAATAACTGCAAAGCAATCACTTAGAAAATAACAACAAAGGATACTAAGGGATTTTTGCACTATTTTATTTCATTGTAGCACGCCCTGGCCTGAGAGTGTTGCTGTTGACAGCAGAGAGATTAGATTTGGATAGACCTTTAAAATCTTTGGGCTGTAGGCTGACCTCTCATGCCTGACATTCTGCCCTGTATAGTCAGCCACCGGGACAGTTAAGTAAACACTCAGACAAATGATTTATCTCACAGATTTAAAACAGGTTGCAAGTTAACCCTGCTCTGTCTGCAGGAAACACACTGTATGTCTTTTTAATGTGAATGTTATGTACACTTCACCTCAGTCGACTCCTCCTCAGATCTGCTAATCTTACAGATTTCGCAATGCTGTCTTCATAGACCACAGCATCATTCCACTGCTATGTTTATATTGGACAATAAGCTCTATCAAGCTATTTTAAATAAGGCCCAAAGCTGTCTTAACTTAAAGGGTTAAAACACTCCAGGGCATGTTTAGGCCTATAACGGATCATTTTTAGAAAACATTCTCAAAGTGGTGCCAGCAGATAATCGTCCCACCAATGATAATAGCAATAATAGTGCAATGCAATGTAAGTGGTGAATTCTACTGTAGTACAGTTTACTTACATTAAAAATATAGAGATATTAGCCCTCAATTCCATCTTCTAAGCGTCCATGATATTAGTGCATATCCAATATCTATAAAACTTCATGAGCTTACTGCTTTATCAAGGAACACCAAGGAACTGACCTTCCAACACAGTCTCCTGTACATAAGGTGTACCTCACACTACATACTTTTCATAGTTTTCCTATACGTATACAATATGCTGAGAAGCTAATGTTATAATGTTATACTAGCCATAATATACTGTAGTGTATCAGTGGCTTCTAAGAAATTTACACTGGTAATTTGGCTGCTGTGGTATTGGGCTTTGTAACATTGCCAATTCTCTTGTAATGTAGTGAAATCAATTGTCCATATTCACTAACCAGCATATTGTCATGGTGATGGAGTCAACTGTCAAGTAATATTTTCTGACCATTATCAAGCAATTAGAAGCTATGTCATATTGTAGAAAATAGGTCATGAATAGGTGCATTATAGTGAAGTGATGTCACCTTTACATGGATCTGTTTAAAGGAGACAATGGTACCATAGCTATCTTTTTTTTTATATCAATGACTACATATCAGAAATTTAAAAAGGGCAATGTCACTAATTTTTAAATTTTGATTATTTGTTGGTATTGTCACTGTAGAATAGTAGCATAAACTGCAAAATTGTTTCAATAGCAGACAATTCCTAGCACATGTTTGCACTTGGTCAGCAACGTTTTCTTTGTTTTTTTGAGTGAAATGTCACCAAAATAGTAAGAGTAAACCTTGCATAAGCTCCCCAAATTTTCATTTTCAGCCATGTATTCAGTTCAGTAGACCTTGTGAAAATTGTCCCTTAGACACGTGATGAATACCGAAGTGTTTTGCATTCACAGAGATTGCTGCTGAATTGGATATTAATATGCACTGATGTGGAAGATGTAAAAATCTTTACTGTTATTTGCATTTTTCCTGTCCCCCAATGTGTCATTTTAATGGACAACCCTGTCACATCCTTCTTCTATGGTACTGGGTCCACTAGAACAGCAGTGCTGCAGGTAAGGCAGCAACTATATATTGCTTTGAACATTGCACTAAAGATGTGATGCCAAATTTTGGAGTTTCCATAAACAACTTTAGGAAACTGTAGCTGCTTACCAATGTCAATTTCTATTTTGTCCACACCGCGCAATTGTGTCTAGTATCAGAAAAGCTTGTTATGGTTTGTAGATGCTTTTCTGTTGCAGAGAGTTATTCACTAAGGTGCATATTCGACTGTTGAATTCACAAACAGTGGATTCGCATAGCAAATCTGCGACTGTGACAATATTTTAAAGTCGCGTCTGTGACAATTTTCCATAGTAAAGTCACGACTGCGACAATATTCTCTTTATAAAGATGTGACTGCAACAGTAGCAGTTTATTGGGACTTTCTTTAGCAAGCAAATTGACACTTATACGCAACAATTCAGACTTTATTGAATAATCCCCACATTCTCTTTAACAGCCACAAAACCTTTAGAATGCCAAAATTGTTCTGACTGGCTAGTGAGTCCAAGAACACATCACAGTTCTGTAGACTTGCAGTAATAGTAAAATACTTGAAAATAACACCAAAAAGAACTCAAAAATGATGCCAAAGTTGTTTTTCGAACCCTCAGAGCCCCACATTGGATGTCATGTAATGCTTTAGTAAAAGTAATGCACAATTTTCCCTGCTTACATTAAATCTCATTTTCTCTTACTAATGGAGTTAACTTTGGGTACAGTCTGTTTACATTAGGAGGGGTAAAAATACAAGCAACAGTGTTTCTTGCTGCAAAACTATATAAGAATTTTCTTGTCAAAGTTCAAGTAGTGAGGTAGCAATATATTTGGTCAGTAGTAACACCCATTACAATAGCAATAATAGTTGATAGTTACCATCAATGACCACTACTGTGGAGTCCTACAGTGAACAGCTGGGGACCAAGTTTCCTTGGGGAGCCTCCAGGCAGGAAACACTCCATTGAATGCATTATCCTATAAAAAATAATAATTGCAACTTTGCTGTGCTAAGAAAAGATAACCTAGGGCCTCCTCTAATAAATGCACAACACAGCTCCTTCTCTCTGTGCTTACTGATAATCGCAGAACAGGGCAGTCAATTGGCAAAGCAAGGAGGCAGATAGGAAGACAAGGTAGTTAATTGGCAAAGCAGGGAGGCTGGCAGGAAGACAGGAATTATGGCTGCGTGGACATGTGGAAGGCAAAAGACTCAAGCAGACAGCAAATGACCTGGAGTGTGTAGAGGTAGGCAGCACTCCTACAGCATGGCACCCAACACAGCACTCTCACCCATACCAACCATTCCTAGAAACAGATTTGCCTTTTTACCTATAATAACTTCTGGCACCCCTATCAATGTCCACAAAATCCTCCAGTTGTAAGACATTATACATTTTAGTAAGAGAGCTTGGAATCTAACCCCTGCCTAACTGCTAGTATGGGGCACCAAGAGCTCTACTTGCTCTTGAAGAACTAACTTTAGAAATATAATCATTCCTCTTTGCAAATTGTGTTTGTAACTAAGCACACCTCCTAATAGCAAACTATTTATGGCTCTTACTTAACAACATGCACACATGGTCAATTACGTTAAGTGTATTTAATGCACACAAACGTGTTGTAAACAGTACCTGGAAAACCAAAGAAGTGCAAAACATACTCATTATACTGCACTAAACCCATTCAACAAGAAATGATCTATAAATCATTTACTGCAGTGTAACATTTGCTAACATGCATTGTTTCTAAGCATGGTTTAGAATAGGTTATCTGCATGCATAGTTTGAGAGACACCTCATTCAGTGCATTGCCATTAATTATCCAGGACCCTTTTTAGCTTTTCTTAGCTGTGAATTTTTTCCTGTATTTTCCAGTAGGGCCTTTGCAGACTTATGACACCACACAGAGACCACAGATATGCTAGAAACATTGGAATGAGAACTCTACCTGCTGTTTGCATAAGTTTATGTATATGGCACACAGGGCAGCCAACAGAAATTACAGGGACCCCCACAAGCTGACAAATAGATATTGCCACTTTGATACAGAAATTTTCACTAATAGGCTACAGCAGTGGATAAACTGAAGCAGTTTCCCATCCATTTCATTACCTCCATGACTTTTTCCTTACATTGAAAATAGTTCTTAATGACATTGGCTGTATGTTTGGGTTTGTTCTGCTGCAGAATAAATTTGCAACCAATCAGATACCTCCATGATAATACCCTTTATCCCCAAAAATAAGCCTTCCCCCAAAAATAAGAACTATTTTTTCCAAGCTTAGAAATATAAGGTCTCCCCTGAAAATAAGACCTAGCTGCAGTAAAGAACGAGAAATATACCGTACCAGTACAGTGTCCCAAAAATAAGACATCCCCCGAAAATAAGGCCTAGTGCGTCTTTAGGAACAAAAATTATTATAAGACACTTTCTTATTTTCAGGGAAACATGGTATTACATATATGTATCTGCCTTTAATTCTCAACACTGAGCACACTCTTTATCCTGACCAAACTCCCACCACCATTTGCTGAAATGCAGCCCCAGATTTGCAAGTCTGCAACCCCTCCATGCTTCACTGGTGCCTGCAGACACTTATTATTGTACATATTTCGAGCCCTTTGGCAAACAAACTGCCTTCTGTGATAGCCAAATATTTCAATTTTTGAGTCCTCAGTCCAGTGCACCTGCTGACATTTTGCTGCAGTTCCTATATTTTCATGTAAATTTGAGTCAATTGGCCTTGTTGCACATTGAAGGTATGATATTTTATCAGTGATTCTTCCATGACAACTTCTCCAAACAGTAGGTGGGTATACCTGAGTCTCGCTGGTATCTGCCAGTTGTGAGCTAATGGCACTGCTGTCCATCTTTTGATTTCAAAGGGAAGTAAGCTCAATGCTGCCATTTCTTTGTACTTCATTAAAAAAAAAAACCCTTAAAAAAGCACATCTTGAAACCCTAATCTGCTTAAAAATATTTGCTTGGGAGAGACCTTGCTGATGCAGTAACTACTTTGCATCTTGTTGCTGTGCTCAGTTTTGCCATTTAGCATGACCTGTGACATGAAACTGTCTACCACAAACTTAACTTTGTAGCAGAATTTGGCTGTTGTCACCAAGTTTTAAGCATCCTACACAGCTGTTTATGTTTCAGTTAATGACTGTGTTTCAACCTAACTATAAAAACCATTATCATTTATCACATTTTTCGTATAATTGCTTAATCATACAACTATAATAGCAAATATACCTAGAAGAACTGATGCTTTTTTGAAGGCAAAGGATGGTCCCATTGAATATTGATTAGATTTAGATTTATCTTCTGTTCATTCCCTTTGCATTTTGTTAAAGATACATTTTTAACAATCCTATTCTTACTTTTTTCCACATCCATTCACAATTCATTGTTTTTGTTTAGTGTTTAATTTACCTGCTAATACTTTCTGAGAGTGTAGGCTGCTCCATTAACATGGAGTCCTAAGCTTGGGCGACATTTATTAAACTGGAAAAGGCCGATTTTGTCCAGTTTATCCCCTATGGAACTCGGCAGTTTGATCCGTAAAAATCAATTGATATTTTTCAATCGATTTTTTCCGAAAGAAAATTTTCGATCGAGTTTTTTCGATCAGATTTTTTGATGGAAAGGAATCCATACTACTAATGTAAAGTATGGCTACCTTTCCACTGAAAAATCAAATTAAACAGCCAAGATCTATAAGGGATAAACTCAAAAAGGCCATGGGACTCTAGCTGTGGGACTAATATATCAACCAATGGAGACTGCCTTCCAGTAGGAAGAATGTTTTTATGATGTAGAGGATTTGTGACAAACCTGTAAAAGCAAATGGAGACAAAAACAAGCTATACCTCCATGCTCTCCCTGGGGGGTTAGTATAAAATTACAGTGTCCATAAGTGGTTTAGTAGTGGCACAAAACAAATGGGGGTGAATTCATAAATATTTGGAGAAAGGGATGGATGGAGTGCAAAATACTTTGTCTTGGACTTAAATATCAGGCTGGACTTCTTAAAAGAGGACTATTTAACATAAAAAGTATATACATGAAACACATCTTTAGAATAAAAAGTCCCTGTGTGAAACAATATCTGTATGTATAGTATGTATACTTACATTTAACATGCCATTTACATACCTTTCATAAGAACGCATCAAAAGTTATACATTTCAAAGTTTCTGACCAGCTCTTCTGGCCAGAATTTTCAGTGATCTTACACCTAACTGAAGAGACGAACTGCTAAGTCAAGTCAAAAACAAACACACATTTTTAGATGTACAGTGGAACCTTTTGTAAGAGAGATTGCAACAGAAGCATTATAGTCATTGGAAATACAGGTATAATCTATTTTGTAACAAAGAGATTGCAGCCTCACTGCTAACATACAGTACTTGTATTTTGAATACTGATGATAATAGGGATTCCTGTTTAAGTTCATTCTTCCAATGTACATAGTTGAAGTATGAGGTAGAAAGAGGCAAGCATACATGCATACACACATATATATTACATGTGGGTGTTTTTTTTTTTTTCTCTAACACAACTGTTTTAGAGAAGAAAGAAGATACAAGTGGTTAAAGACATTTGAGCACTTCCTTGTCACCTTAAGCTATCAGTCTTACATCTTCTAGCTTGATAAGGAGCAATTTACCATGAAAGCTGAGATTTCTCAAGGCTAATAAATCATTGCTAGTCCTTGTGGACAGCACTAACAAAGTAAAGAAATGCAACAAATGACAACAAAAAGCCAGGAAACTTTTAGACTAAACTATCTAATATGGTTTTAAATTTCCTAGCTTTGCCATTGGAATCCAGCTAAATACCAAGGGGACAGAAGTGTATTATTTGGTTCAGTTGTTTGATAAAGAAAGATATGCCAACCTTTGATCTTCTACAGGAATGCAAGGTTTGAAAGGAACCCTGGGTTTAGTATGTTGTCATGGGTGCAAAAGTACATGCAAATGGAGAAACCTTTAATGAAGTATTTGGTTCCTACCATGCACATGGCAGCAATAGGGTGGCAGTGGTCTTCCACTATATCTTTCATGAGGTTATACTTCCATCTAGTGGTTATTCCTGAGACATATCACTGTTGGGTGAACTATTTATTATATTTCTCCTGAAAATGTCCCCTGTGTGACCTAACAGGTAGTGGGATAGTCTTTTATGCCAATCATTTCAGCAGAAGGAATCTGTGATTGCATCACTACTTTTTTCACTATGTGTTTACTTACATTTATTTCATAAGACATGAGTGGAAATGGTAGAGTACCTGACCTTACCCCCTCAAGTTACCTTTGTTGGATTGTCTGGTTTTGTGTTCTTGGTGTTCTCAAGACTGACAAAGTTTTAAGGCAGTATTGACTAAAGGCAAAATAGTAAAGCTCTGAATTTGCATCTATTTGCCACTTCTCCATGTTTGCTTATTGAGCAAACTGCGATGTAGCGAATATGTAACTACAATAGCCATGATCTTACAGACCACTTTCTATCACTTTGCATTGCACGTGCACAGATACTTTGACTATTAAGGTGGAGTGTGTCCAAAGAGTGAATGCAACTAGGCATCCTGCTCCAAATTTAACCATCTGACTTCGCCACATCAGAGTGGCAACATGGGAAGTTGATGGCAGGGCTCCGCATACTACTTATATCCCACTGACTATGCCACACAATGCATTCAACAACTTTCTCCACTGTCCAGCTGTTTGACAAGTTTATTTGCCACTTAGTCAAGTCAATAATGAGAAGTGAACTTGCGACTATTTTGGAGTTGTGAATAGTAGTGAAGTGAATTTGACAGGTGAATTCATCCTTTAGTCAATCAGCCCCTTAATGTACATATGAATTTCAGCACTTGCCATTAATTCCTTGTGTAAACACAACAGGATATGTATGTCCAGTGCCGGCTCTGCCATTAGGCAGAGTAGGCAAATGCTAGGGGCGCCTCCTGC
>WMED01011648.1:0-13457 GCA_019650415.1 Pipa parva
AGATAGATAGATAGATAGATAGATAGATACTATATTAGAAGATAGATAGACTTATGAGTATATTTTGTCTGTTTGCATATATGTATGATTACTTAAGATACAAAATAGGAGTTTTTATTTATGCAATATCGTCTTCATCTTTCACTCTCTACAGATCATCAACTAACTCTAGAAACAAAAGGATGAGCATTAAATCACTGAAACTCTAAAATTCCCATATTCTATTTCATTTTCTTTTACTCTTTTTTTCTTTTTAAACATCCATAAAAAGTCTGCATCCTACAAAGTAAATTGAAGCTGTGTATCCCGGCTGGCAGACGCATGCTCTGCGCAACGAGCGAGGCACAGCACTGGCTGTTTCTTTGTTAGTCACTGAAATGACATTTCTTTGGGGTTTTACTCTAAAAATTCCTTTTTCTCATCATATCTCGACATCTGCTGAGAAAACAGAATTTTTAGTTAGATGCTTCCGTGAAGAAAGGCTCCTCCGACAGAAAGGCTCTCTAAACCCTCAGTTTAAAAGGGACTATCAGATAAAAAGCAGCAAGCGATCACATTTTCCTTTAGAAGAATTCATGGCAACAGCGTTATAACCCCAAAAGTCTTTTTTTCCCTCACCAAAGGCACAGATTGTTTTACTTTTCAGCTCCGATCATTTCTCTTGTCCAATATTTTTTTGGTTTTGTTTTTTTTTATGGATTTTTAGCAGAAGCGAGAATACATTGAATGCTAAGGTGTATAAGAACAGAGCTACAGACAGAGCAGGTGATAGGACAGTTTTAGTAATAGGCAAACACAAAATCAAATAATTAATACATGCATGACACAAGAAGGTTTATCCTGGAACATAGTTTTGCTTCGGTAGGATCAATTCTGGTATAAGACTTATACCCCTGATCTCCCCAAATTCTCTACATGGCATAAACAGTGAAAGGTACATTAAACATATGTTATCCAAGCTAATGTACCTTGGTGTTAGGGTTCCCACCTATTAATGGAAAAAGCAGGTAACCCCCTGTAGTTACCTTGGGCATCAAAGATTTTGGCTTTACTTTATAATGAAATAACTTATTTATGACTGTTTTATGAATGCCAGTTCTGTAGAGTTATTAGTGGTATTCTGCAAATGATCCAAGTAAGGATGGCATCTACAGTAATGAGTGATTTGACTTTCTCCTTTATAAGTCCTTTAACTGAGATTTCCTCACTAGATGAATGGGTCCTTGCCCAAAGTAAGCAGAAACCCTGTTCAGCTTAGCTCCCTAGTAGGACTGATAGCTGGCCTTGATAAGCCTCAGTGTCTGATTACTACCGTTAACTCTTACTTGCACTGCTAAGAATAATATTGAGGCTCTCAGGCTATTTGTCTGACACTGAACACATGTTGCTTCTCTTCTCCATTTATAATGATAAGATTGTGACATAAACTGGATCCCGATTCTTCTCCTTCCCAAGAAAGCCACAAATTGGCATCCAATGCACATCTTTTAGAAATGAATTGACTAACTGGTAAAATGACTTAATAAAGGCACATTTGAAATAATGTTATCTCTACAGTATTTTTGTTGAAGGGAGGTATTTGTGTACTCTTCAAAATACTAGAATCCAATGGGTGTGGTAAAATGAATGTCTTTATATTTTATCTCCTCCACCTGCAAACTTGTCAAACAGAACAACAATGTATTTTGTGATTCAGGTTTGTATGATCCACATCCTCTAAACATGTTGTATGTAAGAATTTACCCATCATTTCAGTAATTAAAAGTAAATTACAATTATTACTGGTGAAACTATGACAACACACAGCATTAATAAGTTAAATTTAAAAACCCATAGGTTTAATTACTGTTATTACAAAATATATGTTTTATTGCTGTCATGTGCATCCAAAGAGGTACCAGTTTGCCTTCTACCCAGGACTGAAATAGGGAACCATTACCAGATATATAAATATGAGACCACTCCTCCTATTAAGTTTGATACTTGTGTACTAAACCTTCGTAGTACATGTCAATTAATGGCTTTTTTCACAAATGTTTGTATTTGCAGTGGAGGCAGCACTTACGGTGAAATCCATCAAAGTGGATAAATTAACCGCAAACAGACACTTCACCAAATATACTTATTCAGCCAATATTCCATATTTTAACAAAGTACATCAACTGCATAGCTATGCACCACTTTGTGTCCATTAACTACAAATTCGTAATCAACAAGGGTGTTTATCATATGGTAAAGTAAAAATTTGCCAGGGCAATGCAATTGAGAACCACAAATAAAATGTGAGCAAACCATGACAAAGCACATGTCAGTCTTCAATAGACTTGTGACCAATTTTCATATTCCAATAAGTAGCAAGATGCATTAGAGTCTGCATGTTGCACGTGTAGTTAATGTTACATACAACTATGGTTACCATATCAGCACAGACACCTATATAATACTCCTGCTGTCTAGGTAATTAGTACTCTCTAGACTGGATGAAAAACATAAGCAGTTCTGAAGCATGGGAATCTTGTAGAGAGATGACTGGGAAACCCTGCTTATGACTCAGGGGGTTATTCGCTAAGTAAACCTGCTACAATTTGCCCATTGTAAAGCTGCAACAATTTTTTAAAGTTAAGATTGCAACAATTTTCCCATAATAAAGTCGTGACTGCGACAATATTCTCATTATAAAGACGCAAATGCGACAGCAGCAGCCTATTGCGACTGTATCTGTCGAAGTCGCACCTATACGAAACAATTCGGACTTTAGTGAATAACCCCCTCAGTAGTTAACAAACATGCAGTTGTAATGCGGAACTGATGTTTTCTTTTGAAAATAAATTATTTTGCAACGTTGTAATGTGCCCAAAATTAAGTTTATTAAATTACTTTTTTTTCAGGGATGTTTCCCAATACGCTCAAGCCCGCACATTATATTCATTTATTTAATGTGATTTGTTGAAATTGGTCTAAACCAGCTGTTTAAGATGCATACTGCATGTCTGTTACAAACAATCACTGTCTGACTAATCAGCACTGCAGTTTATAGATTTCTAATGTGTAGAAATGGGATTATACATATAGCCTTACACACGCAGTTCAGTTGCATACCATTCAGACTATGAGAAAACTAGTGAGTGTGTATGTAGTCTGAATAATGATCCAGGCAAAACTTTTTGGGGGAAGATGTGCAACTCTAAAGTCATAATATAATTGAAAAACAGCAGATTTAGACAATTTTGACCTTATAACCACTTTGATTGGTAACACTAATTAAAAAAATCATGATTCAGCTACATTTTATGGCCTTCCTTACTCATCACTTTTCCCAAAATATAAAGTGTATAAAATCAGATATGTGAAGTCACTTGCAATGATTATAAAACCATCCAAATCTTGTTAAAGGGGCACTATAGGGCTGATATAACTGCACACATACATATAAAACTCCTTTATACTAAGCTAATTGTTGACACAAATAGTTAAAAAAAACATTTAGGGAAGAAATAATACTTGCTGTTTGTTTCCCTTAATTAGTTTTCCTGACATTTTCTTCTCCCTCTCCTTTCTGTTCTGCATGAGAAGAAAAAGCTGCCTGACTGCTGTTGGTTAAGCAGTGTGCTGACCTTTTGGCCACATAAATTAAGCTTGGAATGCAGGAGATTACAGAGGAAAAGGTGGCTTGTGCTAATCAGCACAGTTGATGATAAACTGTGAAACACATTTTTAAAATAATACCTTATTAAAGATGCTTTCTAAAATGTATGCTACATTTCCCACTTTGATAAGTATGTCCCCAAAATATCTTCAAGTCCATTTCCTTCATATACTTTACTATGAAAGAGTGATTGGCAGTTTCAGTGACTTTTATAAAATCATATTATCACCAAAAACACTGTATACTAATTATTAAAGTAGCTTAGTAGTACAAAAATGTTTTATTTTGATAATAATGACTTGAGGAAGATAGACTATCTCTGGAAAGCTTGTCTTATACAAGGAACTGTTAGTCCATATAAAGTATCATATAATACTACAGAACTCATCTTTCTTACTATTATGATAAAGGAATATACAGTATACTGCTTTTGCCTGTTGCATCTATACCAACACAGCAGTCCTCTCTTGCTTTATGACATTGGCAGAAACAAACCATTGTTTCATCTGAGCAGTATAGAGATCTTATAAGCAGAGCTCTTGTGCAAAGGCAGAAAATGTTCATTTGAAATAAAAATTGAATGAAAAATGCATTTCTTCAGTGCTATTTATGAATGTGTCAGAAATGAATACTTTTTTTAAATGGAAGATTTGCAGATTATAATGTCTGTTTTTAAACATTCTGATGTGTTTACATGGCTTTTATATAGAGCTGTTGCTGCTCCTGTAGACCTATCTGTAACCCTTTAGATATTGGGATGATCTACAAAGCAAAGAAAATTAGACTAGACTAGACTAGACTGCGGATCATTTGTTCCTCGAAACACTCATTTGGGTTAGTGGAAAACTCTTTCACAAATAGATGTTGCCTTATTTAATAGATTGGGGTGAAATGACAGAGAAAGATCTCAAAATCTAATAGAAGCAACATAAATTATGTTATGAAGTTTTTGACAATGTATGTACAGTTCTAGAAGTCTTTTTTCCATTCAGGATGATATTGCTGTTATTAAGGTTATTTACCAGAATTTAAGTTAAGATAAGGTTAAGCACATTGGGATGCTCAATAAGGGTGGGAGGGGGCTTTATCCATAAAATATTGATCATACTTTTTAATATATACAGATCCAAAATTGAAATTGATAACATGCTTAAGGTTATCATGGTTAATTATTATGGTTGACTGTTATTTCCATTAGAGTCCATCTTCATACCACGTAGCTGTTCTTATTTAAGCCTATAACTTTCTTCCTGATCTGACCTTTGTGTTTTCCATCATTTCATTACCTCAACTGACTCCTGCCATGTTGCTTTTATTGAATTATTTTTTTTTTTTGTGTTATTTGTAGGATTTTTGTGTATGGGTGCAAGTGTTTGTATTGAATGAATTGGTAACACTTTATTTTACGGTTTATTGTACTGGGATTTTGTCTGATAAAGGATGCATATCAAGATGGATGTACTCTATGGTACCCTTGTTGATTTACCTCTACATACATGTGGCTGGGCAGTTTAGTTCCCAGAAGTCAAAGATCATGGCACTATTCACTGTGGCTATTTCAGTCATTGCTTAGTGTTTGGGTGTGTTTTCCTTCAATAAATTGTATGAGTTTGAAAAGGATTTTCAGCAATCTGCATCTTTACTGTTCTGTACTTGACTCTCTTATTGAAGCCGATTTTTTTTCCCCATCTGCTCCCCAAGAATTTTCTCTGGGAAAAAAATCTGGGCTGTCATCCAGCCAATGTCACTATTCCCAGCTGTACTGTTTGATCCAAGTGCTTCAAGCTGGCAATGAGGCAGAGCCAAGAGAGATTAAGAGCTTCGTTTTATAATAAATCTTCAGATGGATAAAGCTGGTGATGACAGAAAAAGAAGTGAGAAACAGAAAGGGATACTCAAGTGAAAACATGTATTAAAAAGTTTGTTAGACTGACAATAAATATAAGAACACAAGCAGGGTGCTCATTACATGCTGCATATGCAAACTGACTGTCTATTTCAGAGGTTGAGAAACCATCATAATTTTCTGCAGACAGTATTAGAGAGCACAGATGTAGATGACCATCTGCTTTGAATTACAGCTCCCAGCTTCTGACTGAAAATGTTGGGAGTTGTAGTTTCAGATTCCCCATGTGCTCTAAGCATGAAATCTCCAACATAGAACCTTGGACTTGGAATATGTTTTAAATATTAGGCCAAGACATTAGAAAATAACATCAGAAATACAGAGAAGATTTTTATCCTTTTAGAATAGGAAGTTTGTCCAAAACAACAGAAGATGGTACATTCTAAAACATTGACGTGTGCCTGGGAGTGGGGAGGGGACTAAGAGGGACTAAGAACTATGCAAACTATTTAGAGAAGGTGCAGCATATTTCACCAGACTGTTACTAGGAGTGGGAACTGTAGCAGAGGCTTGTGGTGATGGTAGTGATAGAGCAACCAGGTCTCCTGGTTACAGTCATGACAGCTGCAATCCCTATTGTTAGAAGATGTTATATTATTTGTGTAGCTTGTAAAAAACTTAAGAAATCCAGGTCTTGTCTATGCCACAGTTTGTGTGCACTCAACTATGACCATTGAAGAACAGAAGCCCATAACTTTTGTATATTTATCTAGGTAGGATGTGTTTTTTTCTTTTACCATAATGTTTCCCATTTCTCCAACCTTTATGGCAGGTTCTATCAAAAAGTGAGGAACAGCTCAGATCCATTTCCCAGTGCCGAATTCAGCATTAGGTCTGAAGTCTGGAGGTCAAGAGGCATATGCAGCATTTTGAACATGTCCCTAGTAGATTAGAAATTAATAAATGGGAAAGTTTGGACAATAAAGACGATACATTTGTGTGCATTATATACATATAAAATTAGTTATTTGAAAAGGTGTCAGAGTCATACTTGGTATTCTATAAAATAGAACTGATGGTAACACAAATGGAAGAGGGTTGTTTCTAAGATCGGTGCTGTTTCACATCTGGGGTGACTTTTTTTTTCTATTTATGGGCAAATAAATATCAGCTTCAGGTGTGGAGGTTGGTTTCATCCTCTTCTGGGTCAACCATACACTGTGTTGTATTGGAATGGTTGGACTTGATTATGAGTTTCCTCAGTTCCTATAACTGGAATGGAAATGGGTAAGTAAAATATACAATCAATTTTAGGACTATTGAATATTATCAAATAGTCATCTAGATAACGGATAAATATTTTTTTAAGACTGGGTTAAAATGGATTTTAAGCTTAATAAAGGGTTAAAATGGTATTTATTTGACCTGAGATCCTAAATGAAACAGAGCAGTATCATAAAGTATGTAGACATCATATTCAACTATATAACAGATTTTGTTAACTGTACCTGAATTTTTATTGCCTTGAACATTTGAACTTGTTTCTAAACATGTTCCTTTCCCTCAGCATGATATTCATAAAGTAAGTAACGCTGGACATTGTAGTTCAGTAAAAAAAGTTCTAAAGTCACAATAATAATTCTTTTAGGGCTGAAAGTGCTGAGGAATAGTCAGAGAAAGTCAATAACCTACCCGAATAATCCCATTATACTTCTTCCCCCTTTGTTTTGAATTAACTTGTACAGTTTGTTTTAGCTCAGCACACTCTGTCAGGAGACTGATTGCCATGGAATGCAGAAGATTACATTTAAAATGCAAAACAATAGGTCTTAATGCTAAAGGCATAGAAAAATGGCAGAAACGGAGATGGTAATGGTGATCTTTGCTAGAAGGAATGTCAAACATCGCAAAATTGTAATGAGCAGCTCATGCGACCCATGCAAAATCTTTACCTCAGGTGTTCAACAACAAGAAATAATAAAAATGTAAAAATTCATACCTCACCTTTATACTTCAGCACCAACCCCAATGCAGTGGTAAACAGTATCTTATTCTTAAGAGAGTTCTCCTACTATGACATTGGATCATTCTATTCCAATCTCTTATTCCTTCAAAATAAAAACATCTAGTCTATTTAATTCATCAAATGTAAAACTATAGAAACAATTTAAAGAAAAAAAAAATCAGAGCTGAAATATATTTTATTCTTGATGCAAAAAACATTATATTTATTGTGTTTCAGCCTGATATATTGGTCTTCAATCTTTTTCTTCTATTTTTTATTAACATTATTTTTATTTTTTTCTAGTTACTCTACTCTGAAAAATGGAAGCAGCCCTTCCCCCAGAGGACATTTACTGATATTAATCACCCCAGGAAAAGGGCTATTTCCCCTAAAACATAGACATTGCATGAAAGCTGTAATAAGTATTGTAACATTTTTAATATGTGTGCATCTCTGAGGTTGATATCTTTACGTCTGCAGGTGCAATGGTACATTTACCACTACTTCGGTTCAATATTGGTGTGTAGAAAAGATGTTATGATATTAAAAGTTTCTGTGAGCTTTAAAAGTTTAGACTGACTTCAAAATACTTCAATAACCTTTTCATTACTGGTAACTAATGTCTGATTTATTAGCAGAGGCCTACTTGGAAATCTGAATCCAGAGACTTAAATGTTCTAACATCTTCCATTCTATCCAGTTTTTTTGTCTTCTTCCAATCTCTGCCCGTACAGCTCCATCAAAATCCTGAACACGGGCTGGACTGGGGGGGGGGGGCTGCAAAGACTTAATCCCACCTGAAATTTCCTAGCAGTGGGAAATATTATTTATGCATATTCATATGAATAAAGAAGAGTACTATATATAGCTTAACAATTTTTCCTTGGTAAGTGCAGTAATGAATTAGTCACTTGTTAACATTATGTGGTGGCACTCTGGTTCATGCTACTACAGTATAGAAGAGATCTTCCTATTAGTTATGGCTCTAGCAATTTACAGGTAGATGGTACATCCTGAGTGCTTTATCCATATTCCAAGATAAGCCTGAAAAGGGAAACATAACCTTGACCTTTCTAAATGATAGTTTGGGAGTTTTTTTTGTGGAAGTTCTTGCTGTCATTATAGCCCCACCTACTGATCATTTACAAGGCTGTACCATCAAAAAGAGAGTTTAGACAAACATATGGATGTTTCCCAGACTCCAACTCAAGAAAACTTTTTCACTGAGGGATGCCCATCGTTTTAGAATATAGGAAGTGTAAGTTTAGCTACTAACACTGTAGGACACAGTAGAGCACAATTGATGTAATGGCAGCTCAGCACTGCAAGTAACTATAGGTACAGTCTTAAAGGGTTGAACATTGAAATCCTCGCCTTAGTTAAAGATACCTGCAGCCAGTGTAGGGCTTTCCATAAAGACAAAAACACTTAAGATTTTTGGAGAACTCAAACTCAATTCTCCTAGAGGTTGGGTGGAAATAATGACCAATCAGTCTTTTATTCTTCATTGCACTGCTCTCAAATCAAGCTTTAATCAAACTAAATCAACACTTTGGAACTGTGTGTGGTAATTGATAGTGTAAAGGGGTATTATCATCAGAAAAAGAAGTATCATGTATACACCCTAAGGAAATCAGTCTGCCCCCTGCTGCTGATATATTAAATCTGTGTGTTCATCTCTCTTAAGGCGCCCCCTACAGGTTAATAAAATGATCATAAAATGATCTGTTTTGAGCAGCTGTTTTTTTTTTATTGTATGAATATTATTACCAAGATGAAACGGTTGTAATGAATTCTGGTTGTTTTGAATAGACTCATACTAAAAAAAGGCAGATGCAGTGACTTTAAAAAACTGCCTACATAAGAAAATTCACTTTTTAAATTGAATCAAGACTTAGCATATCATATTCGATATCTTAGCTACAAGTGCATGGTCTGGTGATTTCTTTTATTTGAAGTTCAGGAGAACATTTTTCAATGATTAGTTGGTATTCATTCTTAGGGCAAAACTCTTGTACTTTCAGTCAACCATTTCTCGAGAAAGAACAAAGTCAAATGGATAAGAAATAAACCGATAATAGGAAAAGGAACTTTTGATTGTTTCAAATACATTTGAGCTTCAATTTGATTGAAATTTACTGTTTTGTCACAATCCTTTTGCAGTTTAGGAAAAGTTTGATTTATGCCAGGTTTACAGTTGTGTAACATTTTTTAAGTGAAATTGAATTAGAAAAAGAAATCTGATTTGTATCTAAATAAATACTGCTAGTGCCAGTGGTAGCCACTCCTGCTCACCCTCACTGGAGGGGGAACAGAAATACCTATTTACACCAGTGAACAATAGACAACACAAAAGTGTGTCAAATTAGTACAGCGCCCTGACTTAAAAATGAAAAATACATGCAAATGATAATAATGGCAAATCAGTGAAACCAGAATGTGAGTAATGAACAAAATGAAATAAGTTCAAACGTGTCCAATGGTGCTGTGATTCACTGATGTACACATCGGTGAATCACAGCACCATTGGACACATTTGGATTTCTGAACGGGATCTTCATATTGTGATATTGAGCACTTTCACTTGGACCCACTGTGGTTGTCACAAGCACCACATGTGTTGTATTTGTGTCACCAGCGTTGAACACTGATACACTTTGTAATAACTTCATTCAGTCACTGTTAAAACTGTGTTCACTAGTGTCACTCATTCATATTTTAAACTATATCACACTAGGGAAATATCCCTTTGTCTCATTATCTTTTGCCAGCGCATCCACCTACTTTTTTCCACAAGGAAAAGTTCTCTTGTCTATTTACACCAGTGGCTAGTGAATAAACAGTAAAAAACAGAGCAGAATCAAAAGATTGTGGCAAAAAAAATCCGGCAGTAGGCAACACAATTACATTATAAATTAAAAGTTAGCGCCGATTCTTGATCAATGTTTTTATTTGAAATGAGCAGCATGTTACAACTGAGGAGTGAAGAGTAAGATGTTATGTTTCTCAAAATCAAAAAATAGTCAAACAATCCAGTACAAAACTCTTTGATATACATTTCCTGAATGGAAAAATGATGAAGTACTATATTTTCCGGACTATAAGGCGCACTTAAAATGCTGAGAATTTCTCAGAAATAGAAAGTGCGCCTTATAGTCCGGTGCGCCTTATATATGAACCCGATGTAAGTTGAATAAAATTTGACTTGCAGTCTGAGCTATGGTTTATTTACTGGTAATGTGCTGCGCCTTATAGTCCGGTGCTCCTTATATATGATCCAAGATTGCTTAAAAGGTGCTCATAGAAAGTGCGCCTTTAGTCCAGTGCGCCTTATAGTCCGGAAAATACGTACAAATAAAAACTGTATTTTACCGCTTTATATTTTATAACGCTCTCTTCAGACTGTGGGGCTGATTGAATAAAGGGTGAATTCACCTTTGCTGCAATTCAAGTCGCATCAGCAAACAGTTGCAAATTCACTTCTCAATATTGACTAAATGGCGAATAGAGCTTTACTTGACTTTTCAGCCTTTAGCCAATAAGGCCCGAATATATCACATGCTGCTATTTGCATGTATGGG
Organism: Pipa parva; assembly: GCA_019650415.1. Taxonomy (NCBI): domain Eukaryota; kingdom Metazoa; phylum Chordata; class Amphibia; order Anura; family Pipidae; genus Pipa; species Pipa parva. The sequence goes on from WMED01011648.1 coordinate 11,079, forward strand.
CATGCCATAACAACACTATTTTTTCACTCGATTGACTTCTTGGGCAAAGATAACACATTCTTTTAACTGTATATATGCAAATCTATTAAAGCTGGGCTTTCCAAGGCTATGGAAATATGAGGCTCTGTTTTTAGGAAGATAAATAGGGAGATCTGCGGCCCTGTCAGGAGTGTGGTCTGCAGTAGGGTTTAATCTTTCCAGGAGCTGTGGGCCAATCAGGTTGAGGCATAGGTATTAATTGCCTGGACTCCTCCTGCTCCCCTTGCCAGAGTATTGTGGCTTGTATAGTGATCAAGCTAGTTTATGTAGCTTAACTTGTGTTAGTAATATTTGGCTAACATTCTGGTTTCTGAGTTTGCCTCTCTACTAGCCCCAGTGCAGTGGTTCCATATCGGGACACTGCTTTAGAACTCCATCGACCCTTAGCAGCTTCAGCTCTCAGCTGCTCATGACGCTGCATGTGCTTCGGCTTTATCCGCTCCGCACCTTACTCTGTCGGCAGGTGCCGGAGATTCCTGAAGTGGCTCTCCTGGCTTAATGAGTAGCACCTGTCTTGATACTGCTGGCAGGCGCCGGAGATTCCAGAAGTGGTTCTCCTAATATTGCTAGTAGCGCAGTAGTGAGTGCACTGCTCACCTACCTGCTCCTGGGATGGTTTTTAAAGAACAGCTGCCAAGTATTTACCACATTTATATCTTGAATATAAGCTTGCCTAAACCCTCCTGCCCCACTAGAGTCCAGTCCACAGGGACTAGTTCAGTAGCCTCATGCTCTGGGTGAACCATAACAGGCCCTGACCATGAGCAACTAATATTGTATTATCTTCCAATAAATTGTGGTTTGGCACGTAGTAAAAAGGTGAATTTAATAGTGGAAGGCACTGTGGATGACCCTGCAGTCTTAGTTCATATTGATACCAGTGATATAGTCAGAGGATCATGGAGGACATTAAAGAATGACTGCAAGAAAATTGAAAAATTAAAGCAAAGTACCCCAAGGTAGTATTTTCTGCAATGTCAACCAGAGCTAGTAAAAGGAAGAAGAGGGAAATTTGAGAAGGGAATTAATGGCTTAAGTGAGCTTAATATAAGAAGGATGGGTTCTAGGTTATAGAGTATAGGTTCTTCTCTTTCTACTCTCCTCTTTCTGCACAATCTCTCCTTATTTTCAGCTACACAATTACCCCATGCTGTACCCATTCTCTGGGCCTATCAGACTGTCACTCGATATTTGCTGTTTCAAAACATGCTTGAAAAATTCAGGAAAGCCTACAACCCCCACTTGTCAAAACACCATGTTCCCTAATATCAATCACCCACCCACAACCACATTCATTATCCAATTTCCTCCACTTCAACCCTCACACTTTCCCTTTCCATCACTGCTGTTGGCTGATATGCTATACCCGATTATATTGTGCCAGTCCTAGCAGCATATCAGCAACTCCATAAGCATATACTATCTGTTACTGGATTTTAAAAACGGATCCTGTTTCTATCTGTGATCCATCTTTTTTAAATGGTAAGTTCTTACAGACAAGATCCTCTATCCTCAGATATATTTTTATTGTATTTATCAATATCTGTCTTATTAATATTGCATAGTACAGTGGGATATTCTGTCTCTTTATAAATACAAAATAATAATAAGTAAAACTAAGACGTGATGATATAAATAGCAGGAAAATAAAATAGCTTTAGGTAATGTTGGTACAGACACACTAGATAGGACAAGTTTATTGGAATATTCAATACAAGAACCTACTTCATTCAAGCTACATTCATTCATTGAATTTAACTGTTCGTTTAAAGGAATAATAATAAGATAAGCAGATATTAATAAGTCTAAAAATCTGCTGTTTTTTTTGTTTTTTTTAAGTTGCTGCAGAAAGTCACCATGGAAAATCACAGTAGAATAGTCTTTTAAATAGATAAAATGGTTGGAAAGTGTTAATGTATAGATAAAAAAAAATTATTTTACCACTTCTTAAACTATCCCACTTACTGCATAGTTGTGGATGTTAAACTAATATTCTTAGTTGGGAATAATTCTAAAAAAAAATTTGGAAAAGTTTTGCTGGCTTTTGTTATTGGATTGTTATTGCCCAAATTTTCTTCTTAAACTTTATTCACTATTTATAAACAATAAAAACAGAGAGAAAATGTAAAAAAAAAAAAAAAATAAGAAGTTTAAAAAAATGAAAAAACATGTCTCCGCATATTTTTGCCACGGTCGGGTGTTATTTTGATACATTCAACACATTTTAATGACATGTTGATGGGATTTTCATTGTACCCCAGTCATATAGAAAATAATGGTTCATGCCAGGTCAGGATAGGTCAAAAGTTTTCAGGAAATGTCACTGTTGAATGATCAAGA
>WMED01011649.1:0-15160 GCA_019650415.1 Pipa parva
TTGCCACTTCCCTCCCCTCCCCCAGCTTTTATTATTACTATTTGCTCCATTTGGCTACCTCATTAGAACTGGTATTTTATGCACTTTCACTTTTCTTTACTTATTTCAATTTTTTTATTTATATTATGCACTCCATTGCACTTTACTTTGATTATTTGATTACTTGATTAGCAAATTACTGCCTATTTTCAACTGTCATATATGCTGGAGTCTGGAGAGATGAGTAATACAATTTCAATCCTTGTATGTCCTTATGTATATATGTAGAATTGACAAATAAATATCTATCTATGTTCAGTTTTTTCTTTTTTCTTTCTAAAATGGTTAAAGTTTTTATGATTTTTCATTTGTTGATTTATAAAATTTGTTTTCAAAAAGTTAAATTTCATGTTTTAGTAATAGTAATGTAAAGCTTCTTTATTATTTGTGTGCAGAATGTCAACAAACGAAGATAATTTCAAAAAGCCTGTGTAACCTTTTTATGAACAAAAAAATAATTAAGTTTGAATTTAAATTTTTCTTTTGTTTATGATCAAACATGTTCACATACAGTATTTCAATGAAAAAAGTATTCAAATAAAACAATTAGAGTAGCTAAAAATCAAGAATTAATAGGTCGGGTCATATTGACCCGGGAACAGTACAAGTGTATAGAAAATGCGAACAGAACAGCAGGGTTAAACCGGTCTCTGTGTGTTGTATTTGGACCCTGCATTTCCGGTGTTGGTGAGATGGTAAATAAGGATTTCCAGAGGTTACCCATTAGGCTTCTGCCACCATGGCTGCTGCTGCTGCTTCTACAGATACTTGGCACTCTACTGCTGTCATGTTGCTGACGTTGTTCCACTGTGGCATCAGAAGGATGTGAAACAGATGCAGCAGATGTCTCTAGTTGTTCAATCAGCACATTCTCAAATTCCTGCATTCTACTCTCAATTTGAGTGGGTGGAAGGAAAGTGCTGAGTTTTAGTTTGTAACGTGGATCTAGGAGGTTGGCTACAAAGAAACTGCTGTTCATTTTGATGGCCTTGATGCGTGGATCATTTTGGAGGAAATGGAGCATAAAAGCATTCATGTGAGAGATGCAGCCTTGATTTCCAAAGCCTCTGGGTCAAATGTCACTATTTAATTTATCTTCCTCATCTTCCATCTCAAATCCATGCCAACCTCTTTCCAAAGCAGTGGCATCAGTACCATCGGTGTCCAACCATTCCTCATCCTCTTCTTCTGCTTCCTCCTCCTCAGCATCAGCAAAGCCCTGACTTGCCTCAGACAATTTACCCAGAGAGCTCAAGTGCTGCCCTGCACCAGCCCTGGACCCTGAACCACCACCTAACGAAGACTGATAAAGTTCTGAAACTGTTGGGCCTTCTAGATCTGATGGAGAGTAAGGCTCTGTGTCAGCATCTGTGTCTGCCTCCTCCTCTGTCCCTGTTGGTACCTGCTGTTTCAGAGTGGTCAACACTTGTTTCAAAACAAAGATCACCACAATGCTCATGCTGACAAGGGCATTGTCCGCACTGACCATTTTGGTGGCTTCCTCAAAACTCGCAAGGATGGTGCAGAGGTCTTTCACCTGCCTCCATTCTTGATGGCTCAAAAGGTCCGCACCACTGCTTGTCAGGCCATGCGCCAGTTCATACTGCATAATGGAATTACGCTGCTGCCACAATCACTGGAGCATGTAGAGGGTGGAATTCCAGTGTGTTGCCACATCAACAATTAGACGGTTGACCGGGAGGCCAAGATGACGCTGTAACGCAACCAGGCGGGATGAAGCAGGGTGTGAACATTGGAAGTGTGAGCAGTGTAAAGCTGGGTAGCGCTTTAGAAATGTCTGAACAACAAGGTTCATGATGTGTGCCAGGCAAGGGATGTGCTCCAGCCTACCGATCTTAAGGGAAGCAAGGAGATTTCGACCATTATCGCACACCACCTTGCCTGGCACCAGGTTCTTGTCACCCAGCCACCGTTCAGTCTCATTGCGCAGAGCTGACCAAAGTTCCTGACCTGTTTGTGGATGGTCTCCAAGGCACATGAATTTTAAAACAGCCTGGTTTCTCTGGGCATGTGATGATACCCATGGACCTTGAGACAAAGAACTCTGCACCATCCCTGAGGTTTTGAAGAGTGTACACCGAGCCTGAGAGCCACGATCATTACCAGAGACATCCACCCAACTCTCCCAGTGAGCTGTCAAAGAGATATTGCCGACTTGACCATGCTTACTAGTCCATGTATCGGTGGTCAGATGGACTTTGCCAGACACAGATGCAGTCAACGTGCTGGAGATTATTTATGACACGTGGATGGCCAGATCAGAGGTGGCTTTTCGTGAAAAGAAATGCCTGATGGGCATCTGGTATTGTGGGCAAGCAAGGTTCATCACATGGCGAAACCCATCTATGTCCACCAAGTGGAAAGGCAACATTTCCAAGGCCAATAGCCTGGCAATGCCGATATTGAGGCTTTTGGCTTTGGGATGGTTTGGTGTAAAGCGTTTCTTCTGCTCCAAAACCTGGTACACGGAAGGTTGGCTGCTACACTGGCTGCTGTATGTTGTGTGGGTGAAACTGGTGGAAGGAGAAGGGGTAGGCTGTGTTTCTGGTGGTGCTGGTGGTACTTGGGGAACAGTGCTTTGCACTAGGGCTGATCCTTGTTCATGCCGCTGAGGAACATGGGCAGCAGAAGAATGTTTGGTCTTAGAAGTGGCTGACAAAGAGGAGGTGGAGGCAGAGCGCATGACTGTAGTTGGCAGCCCAAGGCTGGTGTGGACTTTTTTTGACAAGTGATTCCTCCATGTCAATGCATGCATTCGCTGCATATGACTAGTCATGTTGGTGGCGCTTAAATTCTTTAAATTCTTCCCTCTACTAATGCGTTTATGGCAAATCTGGCATATGACATCGCTCGGTGAATCTGAGGCTTGATCGAAAAAATCCCAGGCTTCTGAGGTCCTGGAACTTTTCAACGGTGATAAGTGAGAAGCAGTGTCTCCACTGCCACCACTGATCATGACTGGTGAAATATTATCAGCAGATTTGTGTGACCGCCCTCTCCCTTTTTGAGCTCTGACCCGTACGGACACGACCCCATCGTCTTCCTCCTCATCTACTGATGAAGTGCTCACAGGCACATTCTGCTGTACAGACCATGATGAATCCACAATGTCATCATCATATTCATCATCATCATCATCACAGGTGCCTTCCTCTACTTGACATTCCACATCTTGGAGCGGCAGGCTACAAGTCTCAGTCACTGCAAGTCGTTGTCGACTGCTCGGAATTTGTGCCAACTGACCAGCTTCATTCTCACCCTCTGATAGCATCAGTGATTGGGCATCAGGGCATACAAAGTCATCCTCTTTTGCCTCTTGTTCTTTTGAAATGACTTCTGACACTGGCAACATTGTGTCTTCAAAGAGGTCTTCAGAAAATGTATTATCCTCAGGTTGGATGGACGATGAAGATGATAAAATATGCGTCGATGACTGGGAAGACGAGGAGGTACAACTGCTTGATGTAGGTTGCGTTAACCACTGAAAAACAGATTGTCTGTACTGTTCAATAGCGAGATTCACAGGGCACCTAGAGAGCGATGAAAGACCTGACTGTCCTGCAACCGACGATGTGGTGGCTTTGCTTGTTGTCCCCAGCACTGACAGGAGCCCCAGTTCTCCTACCTCTAGCTCCAAGTCCTACACTCCTCCTCTTTGTTGGATTACCACCAGTATCTCGCTCCATGTTCAAAAATAAAAATATTAAATATACCTGTGTAACTGTTTTGTATGTTAGCAGGAGTTCCAGTGAAATATTTGCTACCCAGAGCAATAACCAGTGCACTATGTGCAACAAAAATTATTTTTTGGAATTACCTGTCTAATTATTTTGTATATTAGCAGGAGTTCCAGCAAAATATTTACTACCAAGAGCAATAACCAGTTGCAAGTAGAAATTTTTTTTTTTTGGAATTACCTGTCTAACTATTTTGTATGTTAGCAGGAGTTCCAGCAAAACATTTGCTACCCAGAGCAATAACCAGTGCACTATGTGCAATTAAAAAAAATGATTCAAACTTGTACAGGCTTGCTAAACACAGGCAATCTGGCTCAGAGCTTTTAAAAAAGCTATGGAGAGACAGTAATACGTTATTCTATATAATAGTAACAGACTCTCTGTCACTAAGTGCAAAAAAAAAATGCTTTAAACTTATAAAGGCTTGCTAAACACAGGCAATCTGGCTCAGAGCCTTTAAAAAAGCTATGGAGAGACAGCAATGCGTTGTGCTCTACTAACAGACTCTCAGTCAAAGTGAAAACCGAATGATGCTGATCAGCCAGTGAGCCAAACGTCATCACGCCGCGCTGCGCGTGACGTCAGAGTGGGGTCGCAATCTCAACAAGGTTGAGAACCGCTGCTTTAGTGGGATTCTTGGAAAACTCAAAGAATTCCAATTCGGACAAATAATGGTGGAGACTTAAATACCACAATCCAAAACAACTGTGATCATTGAAGAAACCTGCTACAGAAAGCCAAAAAAACAGACCTGAAAAGAGATTTTAAATTTCTATCAAAGAAATTACAGAAAATGGCACTAGTAGACACATGGATGGAACTACACCCCCTGGATACAGACTATACCTTTTACTCTGCTGCACATAAGACATATTCATGAATAGACTACATACTGATCCAAGCCCCACTAATACACATGGTGAGGTAGTTGATAATCCATGAGATAACATGGTCAGAACATGCAATTATTGAAACTTCCCTAGAGAATTGGGATAAATTATGAGGTTCAGGCCACTGGAAAATGAACTCTTCCATATTCAATATAGAAGAACACAAAACACAAATCACAAAAGCAATCAAAGGATACTTCAAAATAAATAAAACAACTGACACAACAGTATCAACCCCCAATTCACTAAATGCAACAAACTCACCAATACTCTTTTCTTGGCATCCCCCACAACTCTCAGAAATTCAGATAGCATTATTAAACAAACCCATATCAGAAACAGAGATAAAACAGATATTGCAAACTATGAATCCTAATAAGGCCCCCAGCCCAGATCACTATTCCATTAAATACTACAAAACATTTGCAGATACACTAATTCCAGAACTAAACCAACTATTCAAAAACTTCATAGAAGGCAACTCACTGGCAAACATGCAATCAGAGTTAATATCTTTAATACCAAAACCAGGTAAAGATCAACTCAACCCACACAGTTATAGACCCATATCACTGATCAATACTGACCTCAAAATATTTGCAAAAATACTAGCTAACAGGCTATCACCAATTCTGCCAGAAATAGTACACCCAGACCATTTGGATTTGGATTGGGCAGGCATGCCTCAGGCACAGTCAGAAAACCATCAATATCATTCACCAAGCCCAATCAAAGCTAATCACATCAATGATACTATCCTTAGATGTTCAAAAGGCCTTTGATAGACTAGACTGGACCTACATGTACACAGTATTAACCAAATGCAATATCCCTCCTTCATTCATAACAGGAATGAAACAACTTTACCACAAACCATCAGCCCAAGTAGCACTAATGGGCCTAAACTCAGATCCTATCATGATACAAAGTGGTACCAGAAAAGGGTGCCCTCTTTCATCCCTGCTATTTACCCTGTCACTGGAGCCCTTAGCACACTATATAAGAACATCCCCAGACATTAAACGAATTACAGTCAACCAAGACAAACACAAAATTAGTCTATATGCAGATGATATCCTACTCACAATCTCAAACCCACTAATATCCATTCCAAACATATTTAAAACCATAACACACTTTCAAGACATCTCTGGGTACAAAATAAATGCAAACAAATCCCAATCATTACCAATAAAGATGACAAACCCAGAAATACAACAACTACAAATGAATTTCTCATTCAAATGGTAATATCACTCCCTGACCTACCTTGGAATACAACTCAAAAACACATACCAATCCCTATATGACGTGAATTATATACACCTAATACAAAAATTCAAAAAAGACCTAACACGTTTGAACCAGTACAATCTTTCCTGGTTTGGACGAATAGCAGCAGTAAAACTGACCTTACTACCCCGACTACTATACTACTTCAACACACTACCATTTCCACAAATACCATTTCCAGAAAAAAATGTACAATCCCTCCAAAAGGACATAAATAAATTCATCTGGCAAGGCAAAAAAACCCACATACAAGCCTCCATACATATTAAAACAAACTCAGTAGGAGGTCTAGGCGCCCCAATATATTTTGATACTATGTAGCAAGTAGTCTAGTCCCTAGACTACTTGCTACATAGTCTGTATGTAGTCTGTACCTATGTAGTAGTCTGTACCTATGTGCTGACCTTAAGGGGTCAGCACATCAGGTACAAGTTGCACAGTGTGTGTGTAAGCTGCAAAGTTGGCCTGTCATAGGCCTATTATTAGTACTCTAGTGTATAAGTTGCACAGTGTATGCGTTGCTGCACAGTGTATGCATTGCTGCACAGTGTGAGTAAAGCTGCACTATGTATTTCTCCAACCAAGCTGCACTGTATGTATGGCGGAGGCGCATGTATTACGTGAAGTACAACGTCCAATCAATTCCTCTACCTCTCGGTCAGTATCACGATCCCAGCCACAACTGCAGCTGGGATCGCTCCAGCAAGTTCAGCAGTCTCTCTCTGTCCTTCCGGCGACTGGTCACAGATGTCTAGATAGCTCACGACCACATCTTGGCCTGCAGGAGCACAGGACTCAGTTGTGTGCGACTCCTCCCTCACCTCCTGCACTGCAACTACAATCCCAGCTGCTGTCTCCTACGCTGTCACAATCTCTCCCCCCCCCCCCCCCCCCCCCCAATCAGGCTGGATCTGATCTGGCTTCTTACCAGGCACAAGCTCCCCCTTGGTTCTGTCTCCTGGCCAGTCACCTACCCATCACCTGGATCCTTCTCACTCATGCATTCAACTAAGGGGTACTCCACTCTCAGGTATGATCGCTCTACTCTCCTTTCTATCTTCAGGACCACTATCACTAATTACACTACCTTTCTATCCTGGTCTCCTTTTGCTGCAGATGGTCACAGCCAATGTGTATGAAGGTGCAGGCCTTCCAGATCATATCTTCCCAAAGGGCTTTACAGAAAAATTAACATCTGGAGACAATATTATCCTAGCATTAGTTCAGACCATGGTGACATCTGGTGGCTTGGTTGTAGAATACACCATAAAAAAGAAGAGGTAAAAGAGGAGGGCTTAAAAACAAACTAGCTCTTAACCCCCATAAGCCTCCTCTTCCCATTATCTTCCTCGCCAATGTAAGATCCCTCCCTAATAAAATGGATGAGTTAAGAACATGGATAACAGCACAAAGGAAAATGTGTGACTGCAACCTCATCCTCTTTACAGAGACTTAGCTAAATGAATCAATACCTGAAAGTGCTGTAGAGTTGGATTGATATATTCTACTAAGAGCTGACAGAGTATCCCATTCTACTGGTAAAAAGCGTGGGCGAGGCGTATGCACCTACATTAACAAACACTGGTGTAATGATGCAACCACCCTCATGTCCCACTGCTCAGTCAACCTGGAATTCATCACCATTAAGTGTAGACCATTCCACCTCCCTCGTGAGTTTTCCTGTGTTGTGATATTGGTCATCTATATCCCCCGAACTCCAAATCAGCATTGATTGCTCTCCACTCTGCCATCGTCTCTGTTCAAAACCGGTATCCTGATGGAGTTTTTATCATCGCTGGTGACTTTAATAGCGCCAATCTAAAATCTGTGCTATCCAAGATGCACCAGAATGTCAACTGTCCCACTAGGGGGAATAAAACTCTTGATCTCATTTACACCAATGTTGTAAACACTTACAAGGCCATTCTCCGTTCCCACCTGGGTCTATCAGATCACCTTTCCTTATTCCTCCTCCCTAAATACTATCCTATCATCAGGCGAACCAAGCCAACACCCAAACAAGTAACAGTATGGAATAGAGATGCGGACTCTACCCTACAATTAAAGTTTCTTCAAACAGACTGGAAGGCCTTCACTCCCCTTTCCACAACCGATGCCTATACCGATCTCAACACTTATACCAACTCTGTTCTAAAATATATCTCTGAAAGTATAGAAGAGGTGACATCCATAAAAACCATCCACACCATTCCCAACCAAAAACCCTGGATGAATAATCACATCCGGCTCCTAATCAAACATAGAGACTGAGGACTTTAGATCAGGCGATCAGTCTGCTTACAGACTGGCTAAATCCAACCTCAGGAAGGGAAAAGCTGAAGCGAAGCATTCCTACAAGCTGAAGTTTGAGGATCACTTTACTTCTTCTGACCCCAAACGTATGTGGCATACGCAATCTCATCAACTACAACCCCCCACATCATCTCCCACCTCCACCATACTGGCTGACGACCTAAATCATTTCTATGCCCACTTCGACCAGCTGAACGGCATAATTCCACAGTTAAGCATCCTCTCTCCCTCTGAACTACCTCTTGTTCTAACCAGAAAAGAGGTTAGAGACTGTCTCTATAAAGTGGATGCCAAAAAAGCTGCTGGTCCTGATGGTGTCCCCGGTTGTGTCCTTAAAGCTTGTGCAGATCAATTAACTGATGTTTTCACTGACATCTTTAATTTATCCCTCAGTCAAGGCACTGTCCCCTCTATCCTTAAATCTGCGATATTAGTCCCTGTCCCCAAATCCAATGCTGCCAGAGTACCTCATGATTTTCGCTCAATCGCCTTGACCTCATTGGTTGCCAAATGTCTAGAATGATTGGTGCTTCGGCATCTGAAAACTTGTTTCCCTGCTTCCCTCGACCCCCTCCAGTTTGCATACCGTAAAAATTGTTCCACTAAGGAAGCTATTGCCACATCTCTGCACTTGGCCCTCACGCATCTGGAGTGCATTCACAACTCCAACCTCATTATCAAATTTGCCGATGACATCACTGTCATTGGCCTCATCAAGGGTGATGACGTAACTGTCTACATGGAAGAGGTTAACAACCTGATATCCTGGTGTGACTCCAATAAGCTCACATTAAATACCAAAAAAACCAAAGAAATGATTATAGACTTTAGGAAAAGAAACATGGAACACAAGCACCCACCTGTCTTAGTCAACAATGTTGGTGTTCACTTGTCAAACAATCTAAAGTGGTCTCTTCATTCCAGCAAGTCTATATATAAAGCCCAACAATGGCTTTATTTTCTGAGGTGCCTCAAGAGAGCTGGTGTCTGCTCCAGGATACTTTTTGAATTCTACAGGTGCTCCATCGAAAGTATCCTCTCATACTGCATCACGGCCTGGTTTGGCAATTGTAGCACTTCAGAACGCCTAGTCAACACGGCTCAACAAATCATTGGAATTCAGCTGACTACTATTGATAGCATCTGCCGTAGCTGCTGCCTGTCCAGGGCTTTAAATATCGTCAATGATGCCGATCACCCTAATCATAATCTGTTTTCCCTTCTCCCCTCTGGCAAGCGTTACAGATGCCTTAACTCTAGGACTAATAGACTTAGAAAAAAACTTCTTCCCTGATATCATTGTCAAATTGAACCACTCCCTGCTCCACTTATAGCTTTCTACCCCCACCTCCATTTTTCTGCAATATCCTGGTCCTGTCCAGGATAATCAGTCTGCACTGCTTGTTTTTTTTGTATTTATTCTAATTATTGATTGCACTTCCCCTTCATTCCTCTATTTATTTATTTATTCTTCACTTATATACATATTTATTATACTCATTGTTTTTTTGTGTATATTGACGCACTTTAATTTCGCTGGTATGTATACTTGTACTATTCAGTGACAATAAACTCATCTAATCTAATCTAAGATAATCTATCATAATTACCCACAGAAAACCAAAACCTATATGGCTACAAATAGAAGACACAGCAATGCACCCCATACAAATTACAGACCTTCTATGGACACACAGCAAAAACAGGCTGACGCCAAAAGAAATTCTATGAAAAACATTGTACTGACCGCTACTGGATCCCCTGTAGCAAAGTAGATAGAGACAGGTGCTCAGGAGAAAAACGAACGTCTTAGGCAGCTATAATCCTTTGGATATGAAGCTCCGGCACTCCTTAAGTAATTAAAACAATTTCTTTATTGTAACTAGATTAAAATCATGGTGTTAAAAACAATATAAAGGCCTATGCGTTTCGTGCAGCAAGCACTTAATCATGGCATTTAAATGAGTGATCATATTACATTTATATAGCGTATCTGTGCCGGGGTATGCATCCGGTCAGTAGAGACTCCATAATCACACTGCTTCCCTGTGCCCTGCCATATCCGGTAGTAACAATATAGGCATTACCGGCAAGACAAATGAAGGGGAAATAAAGTAGCTAGCCGAGTTGCACTGATGATAAAAGTGCCGGCAGGTCTGCTTAGCGATCCAACCAGGCAAGTGCATAAATTAAGAAGCCGGTACACTCCTACTATAAAAATTTAGTTCCTGTATGTGCACCTGTCACTTGAAATGCAGACTATTGGCTCTTTGACCAAATGGATTTAAGCCAAATGAAAAGGCTGTACTTTTGCAGTCCTAATACTGTGACTTCTTAATAGCCCCAATAGTAAAACATAAGTATATTAATAGGGTGCAGTATAAATGTTAACAATAAAAGCCGGTTCTATAATCTCTAAATGAAACAGTGTGAGAGCATGAGCCACACAGACAGTTCACATCTTCAGCAATATACGAACAGTTACAATGATTGTTACAAATATAATAATTGCAACGAATCAAGTGATAAAATGTATGAAATATAAAGTGAAACACATAGTGGATTGATGCTTAATATAATGAAATATATAATACAGATAATAAATAGGTATGGCAGGTTTGTACAAAATATAAATTTCACAGAATACATAGCTCAACATTCTACATATTATTAATACCAAAGGTCTGAAATGCAAGGGATGTAATCCAAGTATAAATAGATGAGAGAAACACAGAAATGAACATACATTGCTACATGTAGCACGTTAACAATGTCAATTTATAATCCTCAATGTAAAATAGATAAAAGAGGGGTGTGACATATAATATATATATATATATATATATATATATATATATATTAAAATGAAATATATAATTATATAATTATAACTATAAATAATTAACTAAAAAACAGTGAATAATAGTATATATATTTGATATGTGCTTAATGACCACATGTCAAAAAACACGTATAAATGGTGAAAACCGTATATAAATGGTAAGAAGTGTGAATTAACAAGGTCATGTGATGAGCTGTGATAGTGTAAAAATAAAATGTAATATCAATTCATTTAAAATATTCCATTACTGTGATAAGTGATAAGGGTATATCCCTTTATGATATAATATAATAATAATATATATAAATATATATATGACAACATAATAATAATATTATATACAATGTACAATATATCAATATAATATACAATAACAATATAATATAATATAATATAATATAATATAATATAATATAATATATACTACTTAATAGTAAAATAAACGTGTCATGTAAAATGTTATGAAATAATCTGTGTTTAAACTGTTCTATATATCAGTTAAAAGATGCAAGTCCCAGACTAGATTAAAGACCTGAGGGTTGTCATGTATGTAATTGGAAGATCCAGAAGGCTTCCCTTTTGTTGATTAATTTCACTAGGTCACCTCATCTATGGCTCAATCCAATCTTCTCTATACCCTGTACTTCAAAATGTTTTTTGAAAATGTTATGCATATTGAAGTGGTTAGAAACAGTTGTATCTTTATTCCTAACAATGTTGTTGAGATGTTCCCTGACTCTCTCATGAAGAGGATGAGTGGTACGCCCAATGTACTGGATCCTGCAGAGGTTACAAGAAATCAGATAAACAACCGCACTGGTCCTACAGTTAATATAATGTCTCATTTTATAACTCTTATTTGTAACATAACTACCGAAAATATCAGTAATTGTCATATAACGACAGCAATTGCAGGCCCTAGAGCCACACCTATAATTGCCAAGAACTGAAAGCCATGTGCCCTTTTTGGCAATGTTCACATCTGAGGGTGAAAGGAGATTAGAAAGAGTGGGAGCCTTATTAGAGACACACCTGATACCATCACTCAGAATCATCTTTAAATCATCATCGTTGTATAATATTGGAGGATTTTTAAGGAGAATATTTTTGATACTATTGTATTCTACACTATACTGCGTGACAAATGTCAGTGTCTGATTTTTACATGGTTTGGCATCAGAGTGTCTCTTTCTATTTGTCCCAGGAAAAAATATAGGTTTTTCATGGTCATATTTGACATTATGTAATCCTGCCATTCTCTTATTTCTATATGGTAAGTTGATATTGGTAGTTGATGACCCTCCTGCATCATTGCATATGGAACCTGGGTACAATAAAGCTTTCCATGTAATGTGACAGGCTCGTAAATATGCTGGTTCAATAAGACTTTCGGGGTAATATCTGGCTCTAAACCTGTACTTCAGTTTTGCTGCCATCTTATGAAACTGAATGTCAGATGAACAGTTTCGGTGCAGTCTTAAAAACTTGCCTATGGGGACTGACCTAATCGTGTGTGGGGTGATAACTATTATTAACTATTTGTTAATAAATATGTGCGTGATTTAAAGTAAGAAACAATGGTTCCTTTTTCATATCTGATTCTCTAAGGGGTATCACTTCAATACATAAGTGGGGCCTATCCGTCTGGGATATGAGTTAGTCTGGCATTGGGAGATGTAGTTATAAGGGGAACATAAAGGAGATGTATCCAGCATAACCATTACATGTGGTATTATTAATCAAGAGGAGGTTAAAAAGTGAGATTTAAATCTACAGAACTGTAAATTTACCTGTTGTGGGAAAATTAATTGAAGACTTTCTAAGAGTTGCTATCCTGGAATATCTCAAAGTAATATATAACTCTGTATCTATCAGGGTTGCCCAAAAGGGAGGGATAGGAGATGGCTAATCAGAGCGTACCTCACAGCGAACTTTGTGCTAGCTACCACCAAGGTGCGGATTCTAAGACATTTCTGGTCTTCACCCAGAGCTCCCGCAAGGAAGTTAGGATTTGGCTGCGGGCAACATACAGGTCGCGGTCCCTGGGGACAGCTGTCCACTGGTGAGGAAGGGGGAAGACACAGGATAATTACCCAAGGCAGATAACAGGCAGGAACTGCTGAGGGAAAATATATATATTAAGCAGGCAAGGTATTCCAGACTAGAGTAATATGACTTTAACTGGAAACTCTATAACTTTAATGAAGCCTAAGACACAGCTCTACAAGAATCTAGTGCTTATATTTGGGCATACAACTGGCTGACAGGCTCCCTTATATAGGAAAGGGAGCCTGTCAGCTGATCGTGCAGGAAGAGAGAAAGGGCACGTGACCGTACCATGCGCGCCTAGCGTCAGCGTGCATGAGCGCGGTCACAAGAAGAAACATGGCACTCTCCGGCAGAGTGACGCTGCAGCGGGATGCGGTAAGTACAATTCCTAACAGTACCCCCCCTCTCACGGGTACCCTCCGGGAACCCCCCTTGGTTTGTCAGGAAATTGGGAATGGAAAGAATGAATTAATCTAGGAGCATGGACTTCGGAGGAATTTATCCAAGAGCACTCTTCAGGGCTGTATCCTTTACAATGAATTAAATATTGAAGTCTTTTACCAGAGAAACGAGAATCCAAAATATTTTGTATCTCAGATTCCTCAGAACCATCAACAAGAATTGGACCAGGCGGAGAGACTTTGGAAGAAAATCGGTTGAAGATAGTTGGCTTGAGAAGAGAGACATGAAAAGAATTGGGAATTCTAAGACTCTTAGGTAAAGATAATTTTACCGATACTGGGTTTATCACCTGTGAGATAATATAAGGACCAATAAACTTGGGACCTAATTTGTGAGAAGGAAGTTTCAATCTAATATTCTTTGTGGATAACCATACCTTATCACCCACCTTATAATTGGGAGCTATCCGACGTCTCCAGTCCGCAAATTTTTTCTGTGAAATTGTAGCCCGAGAATGCTTTTGATGAGCTATGCACCAAATAGATGAAAAAGAACGAAGATTGTCCTGTACCATGGGTACCTTAGGCAAAACGGAAGAAGAAAAACAAAAGGCCCGGAGGTCACGTCCATAGACACAACGAAAAGGTGACATCTGAGTAGAAGAATGTTGAGCATTGTTGTGAGCAAATTCTGCCCAGGGAAGAAGGTCAGACCAATTATCTTGTAAATTAGAAATAAAACAACGAAGAAATTGTTCTAAAGATTGATTTGTTTGTTCGAAGCTTCCATTAGATTGGGGATGATAAGCAGAAGAAAAGTGTAATTCTACTCCCAAGGATTCATTGAAATCTCTCCAAAAGCGTGATATAAACTGAGACCCTTGATCAGAAACGATCTCCTGTGGGACTCCATGGAGACGTAAAATATTAGAAATAAAAAATTTTACAAGTTCCTGAGCGGAAGGAATCTTCTTCAGAGGAATGAAATGGGACATCTTGCTGAAGTGGTCAGTGATGACCCAAATACAGGTGTTTCCCTGAGAGGGGGGTAAATCAACAATAAACTCCATAGCTAAATGAGTCCAGGGAGAATTAGGGACTGGAAGAGGAGCCAAAAGACCTTCTGGCAGAGACCGTGGTGTCTTGGATTGTGCACAAGTAGTACAAGCGGAAACAAATTCTTTCACATCAGCTCTCATAAATGCCCACCAAAAGTCACGGGAGAGTAGTTCAAAAGTCTTGGTTACTCCAGGGTGTCCTGCCTGTTTGACAGAATGAACATACTGAAGAACTTGGCAGCGAAGGTCTGGAGGTATGAATAATTTTACAGGAGGGATCTCAGTAGGAGCAACGGATTGTGCAGCCTTTAAATCTTCTAGAATTGAAATAGTCAAAGCTGCAAGAATCT
Organism: Pipa parva; assembly: GCA_019650415.1. NCBI lineage: Eukaryota > Metazoa > Chordata > Amphibia > Anura > Pipidae > Pipa > Pipa parva. The sequence goes on from WMED01011649.1 coordinate 14,994, forward strand.
TATTGTCAGGAATAATAGGACCAGAATTGTTAGAAACAGATTCAGGACTAAGACTACGAGAAAAAGCATCGGCCTTCTTGTTCTTATTACCTGGAATGTAAGTAAAAAACATAGTAACATACTAACATAGTTTATAAGGCTGAAAAAAGACACAAGTCCATCCAGTT
>WMED01011650.1:0-15160 GCA_019650415.1 Pipa parva
AGTCTCGGCGAGGTGAATCGAAGGATCGCCAGGTAAGTTCGCACTTTGCTGAATTACCCCATAAGGGTGAAATTTACAAAACTCCAAAAGGTCCGTTTCAACCTTTTTCAATTTTTTTTCATGTAAAAACTGACATTTGATCGAAAAAAATAATGATCTTTTTTTTCCCAATAGAAACATTTCAATCTAATTTTGTTTTGTTTTTTTTGATGAAAAAGTAGCCAAATCACTTACGTAAAGTATGGCTTAGTTCTCTATCGAAAAAAAGACTGAAAAAAAAATCATTTGACATTTTTCAATCAAATATCAATTTTTACATAAAAAAAACGACGAAGGTCGAAAACGACTTTTTTCGAGTTTTGTAAATGTGCCTTTTCCTGTGCAATGGAGACTGTTGTAACTATGGTTACTGAATGCATTGCTGCTGTCTAATATAGAGGTAATGTCGCATGATAATGTAGTGTTTACAACTGAATTCTCGCGGAACATTAAGGAATAGCTGGCCTGTGGCCATATTTTACCTGACTCTTCACAAGTAAAATGACCTTCCAAGGTAGATTTTCTCACAAGTATCAGTTTACAATCTGGAACATGTCCATGGAGTATAAGGGCTGTTGACTGGATAGAGGCGGAATGTGCTGTACCAGTGCTGGTTTTGCACATTTTAATGGAGGGCCTAAGTACGGGTTTTCAGACTAATTATATGGTCCCATGTAAAGACAGAGCTGCTAATATATAATAGAGGGAAGAGCAACAGAACTGACATATGGTCTTTCTCCTCATACCCAGTGTCATACAGTGCCAGATAGCACAAGAATGCTTATCTTCTTAGGCCACTCCTTCTAATTTGCCACACCCCCTCTATGAAAATAATCACTGAATTATAACAGTGGGTCTGTGTGACCCATAGTTTTATTCAGAACAAAAATCACTAATGTCATTTCAATATTAAAAAATACTGAAATTGTAGAAGAGTTGGAGAACTGATCCTCCTGATCCACCCTACCAACATCCATTGAGCTGCCTGTAGTCACAGGCCTCTTGTGCCTAGGTCTGGTGGCCTATTAAAGAAATGGAGTTATGTCCACATGTTTAAAATGGGTGCATTTTATTGTACATACAACCTCAAATGGTTTCCTACTCCAGTGTGAAATTTATTAAAGTCGGGAAGACCAGCGGCCTTTTCAACTTTACCTTGAAAAATCTCGTTTTGTTCTCTCGATATTTCATTCAAGATCTCAAGTTTTTGAATTTTTTTCCATGGAAAGGTAGCTATGCTTTACACTAGTAGCCATGCTTTACATTAATAGCTTTACATTAGTAGCTTTACACTAGTAGCCATGCTTTACATTAATAGCTTTACATTAGTAGCTTTACATTAGTAGCATGCTTTACATTAGTAGCTTTACATTAGTAGTATGCTTTACATTAGTAGCTTTACATTAGTATCTTTACCTTAGTAGCTTTACATTAGTAGCCGTGCTTTACATTAGTAGCATACTTTACATTAGTAGCCGTGCTTTACATTAGTAGCCGTGCTTTACATTAGTAGCCATGCTTTACATTAGTAGCTGTGCTTTACATTAGTAGCATACTTTACATTAGTAGCCATGCTTTACATTAGTAGCTTTACATTAGTAGCTTTACATTAGTAGCATGACTACCTTTCCATGGAAAATATAGAAAATTCAGGATTGCAAAACTCGATCTCGTTATCCCGAACTAAATCTCACAAGAATAAAATGAGATTTTGCTCAGTGAAGTCGGAAAGACCCAGAGCGGCCTTTCTGACTTTAATACATTTCACCCCTGGTGTGCAAGGCCTTTGGGAAATACTTGGCCCCCAAAATGATACTTCCTTGATTTTGTTTTGCTGTACTAAATCCCAGAAGGATTTAAGAATGAAATATATAATATATACAGTATGTACGCTTGTCTTAGAGTAAGGGCCCAATGGAAACAACAAAGAACCTACAACAACTCCCCACTGAAACTGCTTTATACTGCTTAGTGGCTGCTACAAGTTTTCCACTGTGGGAAAGTAGAATGTGTGAGTGGAATATCCATGCTATACCGTCTAGTTAATGCTACACAGCTTCACACAAAGAAAATGCTTGTGTTTATAGAAACCAGGACATGTTTTGGGTCATCCCCGGACATGATAAGGGATCCAGGGATGACCCAAAACATGTTGTGAAACAGCAGAATTTCAATGCAAAGATCCAGTTTCCCAATTATCTGTTTGTGACATTTCCCGCGGGACCAGACGTTTTCAGTAGGAAATATTCTGTAAAGAAAGAAATGGAAAAAAAATGTCGTTAAAATGTGAATAAAAGTAACCAGTAAAAGAAACTAAAAGTAAATCCATATATGGCACGACAACCCTTTACCTTTAAGGCCCTTATTCACCAATGTGCGAAGTGAGCCGCGATGTGTTCGACTCACTTCGCACATTGTGTTATGCGCATACTGATGTCCTGTGCGCGGACATCAGCATGCGCATTAAAGGGATTCCCCTCCCGGCGAGAGCACTCGAGTCTCCTCGCCGGGAGGGGAATCCCTTTAATGCACATGCTGGTGTCCGCGCACAGGACATCAGCATGCGCATAATACAATGTGAGAAGTGAATCGAACACATCGCGGCTCACTTCGCACATTGGTGAATAAGGGCCTAAATCTGTATCAGTTATTTAAATTCAACTCTTGCGCCAATCGGTATATAAATAAGGTGGTGCCGTTACAACTTGCTACAATTCCTAAACTTCTGCAGACTTTGTCTCAGTGGATTTACCTTCTGCAGATAATCCCATGTTTGTGGATTCTGTGACATTTTTTTAAACTTCACTTTCATCTCTTTTTGCAAAATAATCGTTCTTTGTGACCTTCGTGACCTCGGCCTTTTGTTTGGAGTAAAATGCCCTACTGCAAAATTAAAATAGGACCAATCAGAAACCACAATGACTGCATAATAGATTGCATTCTGCTTGTAATTCTCATGTTTATGGATGCCATTAATTCTGGACAACTCTGTTTACGGACATTCAACCACAAACACACAGGGAACTTTTCACTGCAGTCACTCATCCATGTAGGACTTCTCAGCTCTTGCACAGGTAAAAGCCTCTTATCTGAGCTAAAATATTTCTAATTGTAACTCCTTAGTCCAGTGCACTTGCTACCATTGTACAGCCCCCTCCCGGTCTTTGTGTTTTTACAGGTGACTCCTTTAGAATTGTCTTCACTTTAGGAGTGCCTTTTATTTGGCAGAAACTCTTCAAGGATGGGCACTTTTGACATCTCTGGATTGTACAAAGGTGCACTAGGCGTAGACTAGAGAGCAATATTGTACGTCTTCTAATTTCATGGTAATTTCCAGAAAAAGTAGGGTTTTAGGGTGATGAAGATTTTGTACTGGGGCCCATATCAGTGTTTGTATTGATGTAGAATGACCCCCCTCTTTATAGTATATAAGTTATTATGTAGGGTAACTGTGCGTGTGAAAGGTATTTGTTCAAATCTACCATTTTATTTTATTTTTTCAGATCAGTGCAGATCCATAGCACACTCCATATACGTTTCAGCCACACTCTTTAGATCTCCCCATTTCCACTAAATCAATAATGTTGCGTTTGAGAACACAATGTTTGACTTTCCCTCTTTCTGTTTCTACAGACATTAAAGAGATGTGAAACACCTGTTCTTTTGTCCCTTTAAAGCTATAGATCTGCAAGGATTCCCATTCTTTCTCCCTTTTTTTCCTCATGTGACAAAAGCACAAGGGAACACTTTGACTGGGAGACTTCCTTCTTTTCAATTAATGACGTTCCCATTCAACATGAGGCTTCAAATTCTAGTTATTCAGGCTGATATCCTCTGCTCCATGCCTGGGCCTGTTCATATGTAATTCTTGGTGGTTGTGAATAATCATTCTTGCAACAATAAGATGTGAAAGTAATTCCAAGGACTTTAATATTTAACCCATTTTCCTCCACCTTCCTCAACATATTATTTTGTAACATCTGTATTTACTTTTTCAAGTTATAGTGATATATATACAGTATATATATATATATATAACACTATAACTTGAAAAAGTGCAGGAGAGTTATCAGTCATGTGCTTCCTAGGGATAGCAATACAATGGTGAAACTGAAAACCTTGTCGTTAGTCAAATGCCTCCATAAACCACTAAACAGAAGCAAATGTTAGTGTTTCTTCTCATTCAGAAGTTATCGTGAAAATAAGCGTCATATTCAACACTTATGCGGATCTAAAAAACTGCAGGAAAGTTTATGTTTTCCAACTACTATTCTGGTTTTTATGAATCTCTCCCCAAAAATCTCACTTTTCATTTACATTTCGGGTGGTTATTCATTAAAGTCCGAATTCGCCTTGCATAGTGTCTCCGCGTCTGTTCACGTCAATACGATTAGGAAGTCGTGAATTCACTTCTCCTTATTCATGAAGCAGCGGACAGCGACAGACACCGTCGCATGCTGAATAGCCGAATTACCTGTGCACGCGCACGCAAGTTGATGTGAAGAGCTCTGTAAGTCCGCGACTGGAGTAATCGTCAGAGTTGGTCATGGATTCGTCACATCGCAGAGATTGTTGAATAAGCGGAGTTGGAGAAGTTGCGAATGGACGTGAATATGGGCATTTACGCGACAGTTCGGACTTTGATGAATAACCCCCAATTATCTTCACAGCTGAGAATCCTCAGTAAAAGCTGATGTCTATACTGTATGATGCATCGTCCAGGTTCATGATAAAAAGCACAATGAGAATGAGGCCAGCCAGTGAAAGTGGTATAAAATCAGATTTTATGAGAAATTATTCACTAGTCGCTTTTAAATAGTGAGGTCTGTATTCTAGATGTTGCCATATTAATTCATTGTTTTCCAACTGACATGGTAAAACAAAGCTCTAGCACTACAGCCCTGACTACAGAAAATATGACCCTAAAAGACTCATCTGATGACCTGTTCAGCAGCTGTGGTCAAGTGTCCAAATGAACAGTTGTAATCAGCTGGCATTACAAGCTTTGTGTGTATATGTATAATTTAATTTATAAAGCGCCACAAATGTACCCAGCGCTGTACAATTTAGCAATAGAAATATAATAACAGACGTGGAAAAAGCACATTACACAATACAAGTATAATATCACAAGGATACATCACTTTAAGTGGTTGTGGTTGTCACAAGAGGTTGGAGGATTCTGCCCCATAGAACTTACAGTCTAAATGTAACTTAAATACACAGATAGAAGGGTAATAAGAGCTGTAACAATGTGCAGCATAAATAACTAATTAAGGATTAAATAAAATATATACATCTTTATATAGCTGGTACCTTAGAAAGCTCAAAGTGTAGTCCAGGGGTCTCGGACTCAGCTGGACAAACGAGACATACAATGATATGCTCTGATCCTCTGTTAATTTATTTCTTGTGCCACCGACAGCCCCTGAACACCACTTTCCTCCCTGCGCACAGCGCTCACACGTACACATGCAATAGATGTGCGTAAGCAGCCTTCTCTCTACTGTGCTGAGGATGTCTCTGGAGCTATGGTGCCCTACGAGATGCAGAAGACAGTTTACCAAAGAATGTTATTTTTACAAAGTAGAAAAATTTTAAAAACAAAGTCTTAAAGTATGCCACCCGGCTCAACCATTTACTTTGTATTGCAAACGACATACAGGCCCCTCTTCTGAGTTTTTAAATACCACTTAACAAAGTTATGCTGAATATAGTAATCTCCCATCACGCACTGCAATTTTTTCTCCATTCAACTTTGGAAGTTAGCAGTGAGTCCAAGAGCACTATCCTGACAATAACTGGCGCTTGGTGCTTTACACAATGGGGGTTATTCACTAAAGTCCAAATTGTTGCATATAGGTGCGAATTCGCCAGATAAAGACAGTCACAATAGGCTGCTACTGTCGCAGTCGCGTCTTTATAATATGAACATTGTTGCAGTCGCAACTTTATTATGGGAAAATTGTCGCAATCTTAACATAAAAAAATTGTCACGACTTTACAATGGGGAAATTGTCGCAGATTTGCTATGGGAATCCGCTGTTTGCGAATTTGACAGTCAAATTTGCACCTTAGTGAATAACCCCCTTATATGTAACAAGTTTAACTTGCTGCACCCTCCTCTGCTAACCCATACTTCAAGAAATCGCTAACCTCAGAGGTATATTTCATTACTGTAAGGATTCTGTTACTGACTCTGTGCTGGGTCAGGCACCATTTGGGTTGGGTTACATATTGACGACTGGAACGTTTAATGTGGTGATCTATTTTGAATGCGATGTATGTTTTCTCAAGTATATTTGGAGGGGAGAGAAAGTCATTAGGAATTTTAATAATAAAGGCTTGATAATGGCGCTTACGCTAATGATTTCCAAGCGCTTCATTTTTGGCTAAGAGGTAAAGTCTTTTAATTTGTCCTCATGGTGCTGGATGGAGAAGGGAATCATCATTAACCACACCATATGCAGCCAGGGATATTATGTAATGACATTTTAATAGCATAAACAAGCACAATGTGCCTCATCTATCTTCACAATTCCCTGCCCACGTCTCTCAAAGAACTGAAAGAGAACTATGTCAGAATGCCGAGAAATACGCGTAACGATCAAGGTCCTTGAAACTAGCATATTCTGTTAAACCAAGTAGAACTAGCATCTTAAAAGAGCTCCGATTGAATTCTGGGAGATTCCTATTTGCCTGGAAGTTTGAGTTTTAACCTTTGTTGCTACTCTGATATTAAATTCTATCAACACAGTTCAAAGTGGCAAACAATACAATTTCAGACACAGAAACATTAATCTTGCTCTGCGCAGTCAGAACACAAGCGGATATGATAAAGAAATTGGTGTCGTTTGAGAGACAAGTGTTATGGAAGAAAGCGAGGGGTTTGGTCGCAACCTCTGTGCTGACACTTAAGGGGGTATAGACGAGATCGGTTTGAAGGGCAAATACACAGTGATTAACTGCTCAAAATTGGAATTGAAAGCAAAAATGTACTTGGCTGGTCAATGATCACAGAGAAAAAAATCAATTTCACTTGCATTTCTTACTGCATTATGGCAACGTTAAACTCACCTCAAAACCGTTGCTAATTTAGGTTGTACTAATGAAATAAACATTTTGCAAATATACTGTATATGTATTTTAAATAATGTAACTTTATACAGTGTTTCTCTCTGTCATCTTCCCTGTCAGCCTGACTTTTCTCTCCTGAGTCAGGTGGGAGGGGCTAAATCATGGTTGACATTATAGCTCCTCCAATCAAATCCCTTTAATCACAATCTGGCTGGGACTCAGGAAAGAGAAGTCGGGCTGAGAGGGAAGATGACGGAGAGAAATGCTGTTTAAAGGTACATTTTGTAAACTACATATATATTTACAAAAATGTTTATTTCATTAGTACAACCTAAATTATTATTAGAGTTTTGAGGTGACAGGTGCACTTTAAGATAATGTGTCGCTTCAGTCCCTACCCCCCGAAGCTTACAATCTAGTCTTTCTGTATAAACACGCACACACAGACAATTTAGCCAAACTTCAAGTAGCCCAGTATATTATTGGATTGTACGAGGCAACCAGAGTACCCTGGAGGAAACTCATGCAACTAGGGGGGAACATACAAGCTTCATGCAGATGTGAAATCTATGCTTTTTTTTTTTTTTTAATAAATTAGCAACGCACACTGAAGAATCCAGTAGTGTGAAATCATTGAGATTTAGTTTAAGATGATGTTGAAGTACAGTGTTAAGCACAAATGCATTCCCTAAATAAACTAATGCTACATTTTTACAACTGTGTGATACATTAGCTCCTCTGTATAGTAAATAAGGCAGTCAAAACACTTATATATTTTTAATGTGGGAAAATCAGTAGTGAGCTTGTTCAATATGTAAGATTTAAGTCCTTCCTGGCAGACTGTAGCTTGTGCCAGGGTACATAGAAAATATGTTGTGCAAATAGCAGTAAATCTGATATTTCTATTTGCATTCCTCACCCAATATTTTTCCTCTCCACCTCTCTCTGGTGCAATACTGGGGCGTTTACACTTTTAATTGTCCAGTAAATTTTCCAGAGTACAGCTGCCTGAAAGCTGTCAATGCTGGTGATGACTGATATAAAACAGATAAAAGGACTATCTGAGCGACTTGGCGGAAATAGCTAGGGGTGCTGTGCGTTCTCTTGGGCATTTTCTTACTGGAGTGGGAGTTCCTCAGATCATCTCTGGGTTGTATTGAGGATCCAGATGTTTAAAAATATATGGTCAGATTCTCTAAAAAGAACTGATCTTTTAATTTCCTTATTTCCCTTTTGACAAGTTTCTAAAATGTCCTTCAATGTACTTGTTTCTATTTCTAGGTTGGCTGTATAAGTCACATGCAGCTATTTCAATGCAACGTTAAATATGACTATGATGGCATGTAAAGAAATACCCGCTGCATAAGACAGTCGTGTGCCATTTAATTTTACAGTAATGTTTCTTCTAATTACACAGTCTAAAACACACTAGCACTGATGTTTATGTAGCTATAATGTTGTATCCTTAATTAACTATTTATGCCAATTATATATACTGTATATATATATATATATGGAACTTGTTTTAATTTATGCAGGAAAAGGTGAGAAATTTTGCCATATATCTCAAGCATAATGCAAAATTCAAAACAGAGAAAGGTACTAGCAAAAGTAATCCTCCAGTGAAAGCTCTAACGTAGAGAAGCGTCCATACAACCGTGATGTTTAAAGCTGTAACTGTAGTTGAGATTAGGGGGGTAATTCAGGAAAGATCGAAGTTACCTTGAGAAGCTTCTCTTCACTTCGCCAAGACGGGTACGCGCACACTGGTCTCCTGCACTCGGAGATCAGCGAACGCTTTAAAGGTACTTCGGCTCGGCGAGGTGACTCAAGTGGTCGGGAGGTGAGCCGAAGTACCTTTAAAGCGTTCGCTGATCTCCGAAACACACAAAGTGTTACCACAGGAACTAGAGGCACTATAGCAAACTCAGAGCCCACTACGCCTCTGGAAGTATTGCTGAATGAGGAACACATGGAGACATCAGTGCAGAGTGGTACACCTCTACAGGAACTAAAATGTACTGTGGCAAAGTGCAAGTAAACACACAGGACCATGATGATACACCTCGGGAAGGGCTATGGTGTACCGACATACAGGAAACAGGAGACTTGAATACAAATTGTGAAAATAGGGGTAAAGGTGGAACCTCTACCACAGTGGGACTTAGCACTGGTTAACACTGAGGCGTAGAGTCTAAGGAGGCCTTGGTCTTCACGCTGAAACCCCCACAAGGGTGTAAGGCCTTTGTGTCAGGTACCTTCCAGGCTATCAGCTTAACCCCCCACGGGTGGCAGCTGCAATGACTCACATAGGAACACTGGCAGAGCCTCGGATCAGCAGAACTGTAACTTAGAGAGATCATACTAGTGCAGTACAACAAGACAGTCATTCACAGCACCACTGGGCACATGCTGAACTGTAACTCACAGCACTGTTTGAAGCAGCACAGGAACAAGAAGATCTTCTCCTGAGATCCAAACATGGAAGACGCTATACACACACTGGAGATGTACTTCCACAAGGCTGTGGCGCCTATGACTCTCCACAAACCCCTTTATGACAAGACAATCCGTATTTAATTATCCCTTGTGAAGGCTTTGGGGTGTGTCTAGTGATTCTCAAACCTCTAGTACCCTAACAGCATCATATTAAGATCTGCAATCATTAAATTATAATTCCCTCTGGTACAGGGGATTAATATTCCTTAACAAATAATAAATGTAACAGTGCAATCAGGACTGAAGAAACCTCAGACCCTCTTAAATCACCACTGCTGTTTTTAAAATGATCCTGGTTGTGATATTGTTATCCTTTGTCATGCTTTATTACAAACACAAGAACATCTCTGTTATTTCTAGAACATGAATTCTGGTTTGTTGCTGTTTTGTTCTTTATTCCGAATAATAAAAACCAATGCTTCTTTCTAGATCTTTGTCCCAAAGGAAGGGTGCTGGGTGAGTAGCAATGGGTTAAAGGCAGTCATGGAAATGGGAAAAATCTCTTTTGTCTGAATAAGAGGTAAACGGGTGCCGTGTGTTTTAGATGACTGGGAAGAGGTGGGCAGCAGGTCACCTTCTTTATTGCTTTGCGTTGTATTAGTTTGTGCTAATGAATTTTCTCATATCCGGAGACCGCAGAACTCCTGAGAAATACAACCTGTTTGTGAGGCCACAAAGCCCTTTAGTGTGTGACTTCTGTGGAGGTCACCTGTTCTGTCCAGTTTATAGTTAATAAATGCTATCTCAGTTATAAATAAAAAAAGCTCTCTTCTATAAACGAGCTCAGCGGTTTTTAAACAAAAATATAAAAAGCTAGTAAGCTCTCGTTTTCCCATTCATTCCCCCTAAAACCATAGCTTTTAATAACAGAGCAAAATTCTCTATATATAGACACATTCCAGTGATTCTATGTGCCTTCAACTGAATTCTAGCATCAAATTTATCCTATCACTGCCAAGTGAAGTGGTTTTTCATTATATGCCATTTTTCTGACTTCTTATGTAATATTACTTTTAAGGACAGCGCCCACTACTGTAAACATAAAATACTGCTGTGTTTTTTAAACATTGCACGTGTGTATATACATGTGTATAAGAAACTACCAAATCATAATGTCTGCGTTAAGCGTAGCCAAGTAAAAAGCATCTTTGGCCAAATAGAAGAGTTGTTCCCAAACATATTTAGAGGCTCGGGCTTGGCTGCCTGCTTCATACAGATGGTAGTGCTCTGGTTTGTTTGAAGTGAAAGTCCAACTTAGTATTCTGCCAAAATATACGGCCTAATACAGTCTTGGACAGGGAAGCTTTGCTAGGAAATCCCATAGCTGTAGCCTTTAAATAGCTTCACTCAGCCATTTGTAAGAGTTTTACTCCTTCCCGAATGATGCATTCTAGAAACAGAGCAGTTTTAGATTATAACAGCGTCTGCTGTGAATAAATTGCAGTCTTAAACCAACAAAAGCATTTTTTAATCTTTTTTTTTTTCTATTCCTGCTATGGTGGTTCCTCATGCCTTGGGGAAATTGGTGCTGGCTATACCCAGGGCTTGAAATCTAAGGGACACCTGGGACTTAAAGGAACAGTCAGTCCGAATTAAAAAAAAAAAAAAAAAAATACATGTTATTATTTATGCTTACTAACTCCTTTTTGTAAAAAAGATTTATTAGCAAGTTTAAAAAAAAAAGTTAAAATTCTCACCTGTAAAGAAGTGAGCACTTCACGTATTGCATTCCCCAGCCTCCAACAACACCGGCAACTCTACGGCGTCCTAAGCAGGATATACCTATCAGGTGTGCATTCCTCCATAGAGTTGCCGATGTTGTTGGAGGCTGGGGAATTCAACACGGAAGTGCTGTATAGCACTTCTTTACAGGTGAGAATTTTAACTTTTTAAAAAAAATTGCTAATAAATCATATTTGCAAAAAAGGTGTTGATAAGCAATAAATAATAAAATGTATTTTTTTTTTTTAATTAGGGCTGATGGTTCCTTTAATCATAAAAGCCTGAACAGTTGAGTTCAGGTCTGAATTTGTGTGAATTTACTTCTCTAACTCCACTTATACATCAAAGTCTGGGAAGTGAATTTGCAACCAGTTTTGAAGCCTGTGATAGATAAAGATTTATGGAGCTCTACATATGACTTTGCGTGCACACACACACAGCTTTCAACTATTTACCAAGCGTCGGAGAGTGCCGGCAAGTCATACTGCTCCAAATTCGCCGGTTTGCCTTCAGCATATCAAAGTAGCTAAGCGGGACAAAGTAGCTAAGACAAAGACAATATATTGACCAAGTGATAACATGAACTAGGAATATGGTGACATACAAAGGGATGTAAAATTCACTTGATACAGTTCAAGTGACATCAGAAAGATGATGTCACTTCACTAGGGCTAGTGTAGTGGAATTTGCATCACTCCACGTCTGCTACTGTTTGACTGACAACACCGCACTATGCATGAAAAGGCATTTAATGCTCCCAAGGAAATCCACAACACACTCATTGAAGAGAAGTGACCCAAAGTGACCTAAATTCACTTTAAGGGCGAAGTGTATTAAAATCGTAAAAATTACCGAAATCGCGTTATCAAACGATTTTTACCGATATCGCGATATCGCAATTTAGATGAGATTGATTTTGCGATATCCAATTTTCCAGCGATATTATGGAATTTTGCCATTGAAATCAATGGTTTAAACCTTTTGTTTGAATTTCGATATCGCAATTATCGATTTTAATACATTTCGCCCTGTCAATGTCTAATTCTCACTTTGATGAATATGCCCCTTGGTCTTCATTTTATTTTAATCCCCACAAAAGAGATATGGTCTTTGATTTGAGGGGGTCCCCAGGTCCCACCCAATTAGTTAGCCCCCTCCTGGTGTCAGCAAGATGAAAGGGGCTTGTGGTACTACAGATAGATGGAGGAATCTGGAACATAGTACACAGATAAAGGGAAACTTGGAGTAAACCTGGCATTCCAGAATTGCATGAAGCAGGTGAATTCTATAAATGAAGGAGAGAGGGAACTGCAGAAACTCAGAGTAAGAGAGCAGAAAAGGCAGTAAATAAGAAATACTAAAGGGCTGGCATCTCTGCATCATCTGGCTGCACCAGCAACTGCCTAACAATCTGGTAGACACGCTGGATATTATCTCCTCAAGGACCCCATAAATGTCCCAGGAGTTTACCAAAATGAAGCAATAAATCATTTTTTAAAATATTTCCTATACAATTGCCATTAATCCCTTTCATTAGCAGTCACGGCATTATTTCTAAAAGTGCCCACAGGTAACGTACTATATTTTTGTGCCATCTCATTAAGTTTCACTAGAAGGAATGTTATTGTGTTTATATTTTGTAAGATGTTGGGAAATGTAAAAATAAGAAGGAAGAAACTGTATTAGAAATGACCTATTTTATTACTCTTCTTATCAGTATGAAGTAGGCTACACTCTCGCTTTGCCATTTAACGCATTCCTTTATGGGAACATCTCTATCCCCATTCTTACCCAATGTTTGTTATCAGTATTTTTCTTTTCTTTACTTCTGCGCTGACCCAAGGAAAGGACATTCTTTTAAGACAACAGAACAGTAACTTTATCCTAAGCCAATCTCCGTTGTCCATTGGTGTCACTGGGAATGTTAAGACGTTCATTTGAGCATGAGAAGTTAAAAACCCTCCCCTTATTTTTTGTACTGTGCAGGTCTGAGGAGCAATAGATATGTGTCCTATAAGGAACCCTAGAATGCTCTTCTCCTGTTTTGAATCAGACTAGTTTCATATTCACCGTCAGCTGGCAAAACATGAAACTTTACCTTTCCCAAATTGTGTTTGCAGAGCTTGAGATAAATTCTATCATTGTCTTCTGTTATTTTGCCTGTTATCGACAGATTAGTCATAGTCAACTGACCGCATAACTGTGGCAGAGATGCTTAACAAATGCTGAATCGTTACATATTTCCAACCATTCGGTTGCATTAGAATCTAAATATGGGACTACATATTTTTATTATCACAAAGACAGATTTATCTTCACCAGGAACATTCCCTCCACATTTTTAAAACCAAAATGAAATCCCACCTTTTGGAGCACTAGCACTGATATTTATCACTGATTTTTATGTTATATATTTTATTTAATACTGAGCCATTTATGCTTAAAATTTGCATTTATTCATTTATGGACTTGTGTTTCAACACATTGTCACAGATCTTATTAACCATCTGTGTATGTAAGTCTTCCTCCCATTTAGACTGTAAGCTCTATGGGGCAGGGACCTCCAACCTCTTGTGTCAACCTCAACATAGCAATTACAGTGATGTATCCTTGTGATCTTATACTGTATTGTTTAATGCAATTTCCCGGGTCTGTATTTTATTTTTATTCTGAACTGTACAGCGCTGTGTATGTTTGTGGCACTTTATAAATAAAATTATACATACATTGGAAATGGATATATACGTAACCACTTTGTATTTTTAATTGAATTTCTTTTGATACATGGGTTTGTTTTTCATTGTATTTTCTGCAGTGGTCCTACACCAATATTGTCTCCTAACTAAAGTCTGTATGGGCCCCTGGCCACCCCTAACTGTGTAGGACATTACATGAATCCAGTAACTGCCCTTCTCTTCCATGGTAGAGCATGCATGTTATCCAGGGAGGACGCACTGATGACTTGCACACTCTCAATGTGACTTGTAGGAAATGCTGATGCATTTATCCCTTTAAATGATTAAATGCACCTGCATCGCGGGAGGAGCACTCCCCATCGAATGCTCCTTCAGTCTAGGCCGCAGATCCAACCTGAAAACTGTCAGGTTGTGACTGCAACCTGTACTGTAGGCGTGCTCACTCACTAGGGGGATGGAGGACAGCAGCAGTGGCGACGGTACCCATGCCCTTTCTGGTACGCATGCCATATGTTAGCCATTGTTGGGTTAGGGTAATAGTGAACTATGAATTGTGAGTCTGGGATCTGCTGCCTCATCATTTAGCAGCATCAGATCACATTTTGGCTGCCCCATAACCACAATCCCCAGTTGTTATAAATGGGGATGAAGCCCATGTTTCATTGGCTTGAAACATCATCATGCTCATTGCGGGGAGCGTTCTCATTGGCCCTCACAATGAACTTGATGATGTTTAACCCATTTTTCAACCAAGGTGAAACATGAGAGGAGGAGCTGAAGCATCAGGAGCCGGCTAATTACAGCACAGCTCATGCTCTGACTGTAATCAAACGGCTCTGTATAAGGTAAGTATTTTTACAGTTTTTTTTATTTTTTGGCTTTAGTTCTCCTGTAAAGGTTGTGGGGACAGCACTTACAAATCATCAAGAGCCAAGTTCAATTTGTACAATAATATACTTCAGTACACAGGTTTATATGTGACCTATTTCCAGCATCGTTAAAAACCCCTCCTTATGTAGTATGGCATTGCTTATGATACTTAAAGATATTTGTTTCATTTTTAATGCAATTTCAGAGTTAATTTTAAGGAGAAAAAATAGGAAGTAAATCAGATCTGACTGACTTGT
>WMED01011651.1:0-15160 GCA_019650415.1 Pipa parva
AAGGCAAGGATGCTGTATTAGCAGAAGGATTTAGCAACAAGTCTAAACTTAAAAAAAATGCATTTCCCCAACACAAGCACTAAAAGAGACTTATTCACAACTAAATTAAATCCATTGTATTAAAGACTACACCACTATACACATACTTTATTCTGATGTCAGTATCCTTTTAAGCCTGCTCTTGAATTAAAAAAAATTATAATATCTATAATAATAACCTCTATTATATATAGATTGGCCCTTCACACCAACAGCCTCTCATTCCTAAAACAAAATAGTTGTAGGACAGATCATTTCTGGTTATAAAATGCACTGCATTTTTATGGATGTGTAAATTGTGAAAGTAATTCAGTTTAGTAGTTTGGTTTTTATGGCTTTTGTTCAGCTTATCTCCCATGATGTAGGGTTCAACCTGATGATTTGATAAAGATTTGAACTTAGAGCACACATATTCCAATCTTGTTCATCAATAATGTACTTTTTGGGAAGGTATATGACAAACTATTGGACAGTGTTTGATTTTTCAATCTTCTTAGGACTGAACAAACCTAGTATGGCTAGCTTTTCAGTGAAAAATCCGATCGAAAAGTTTCTATCGGTAAATATCGATAGAAGAAAAACGATTGATATTTACCGCGAAACAGCCGAAATCTCGCAGGAATAAACTCGAAAAGGTAAAATCAGGTCTTTTTGAGTAACTGAATTCCGCCCTTAGTGTCTGAAATCATTTCTTGACTGTGGAATGAGTAGATCTGTGGAAATTAGCCCATCTTATCCTGATGTCCAATCCATTATCATGCACCAGATCTGTTTGTATTCATTGTACAGAGAATCAGGATGCTGAATTTGATGTCTAAGTTCCTTTACCCCAAATTCAAAAACAGATGCACCACCTTTTAAAGATTTATACAACTGGCTCAGGAATAATAAAGCATACATCATGTCACTTATTAATTTTATATATAATTATAAAAAAAAATTTTTTTTTGTTTTAATTTGTTGTACAAAGAATCAGAGTTTAACAAAAGGAAGGCTAACTTTGCTTACTGGTAATTCCCACATCTAGTAAACTTCTCATACTCCTTCTTGCTTGTAATAGTTACAGTGTGGATCATTTACAGAGAAATGCAGCCTCCTTTGAAATATTGCTTTGCTGTAGCCTGATCCATGCACTTAAAAGTACACTGCTCCATTGTTAGTTAAAAATTTATTAAAACAGAAGTAGCACAATTGCATAACCTGGTTTTAACATAAAATATAAATAAACATACCTCCAACTCTTTGTGTTTGCTGTACTTTGTAAATGGTGCATATATGAAAAAAGACTGATTTTGAATTTGACTGGAAAGAGTTAGGTGGGGTACACAGCGTTGACTCTTTAGGATTTACGTAGATTAAGAACAAGCAGGTGCTGTAGCCTCAGACAGATTGGCTACTCAGCAGGATTATTGTGATTGGAAGATTGCCAAAATAGGCATATATATTGCTTACTCAGATTAAGAGCAAACTAGTTCAGTGGTGTTATATGAGCCTAAAGTCATTGGTTAAGCAGGCAGGGAACTTGATGGCTTGCCAAACTAGATGAGCAGCTAATTGCTTTGTCTGATAATGTCAGTGAGAAGATCCAGCCAACAGTATTTACAAGCAAGTGTTGTAGCTAACACTCATTTGCCTTTCTCCACATGTGTCAGTCACACTTTGGGATAAGATTGAATTATCACACAAAAGTCAAAATGTGTTTGCCATGAATGCACCTGGCAGGTTACTCATTGGCCAGTGTTTAAACATTTATATTCATCACAAGGTTTAGTAACTGTTCTTACTTTGCACATCCCATATATTCCTTGTATAAGCAGTATGCAGGCATTTCTGCTCAGAATACTTTTTAGATATTATTATTTTGTACAGAAACCATACGCTGGCCACACATTGTCCAGCAGCAAGAATGGTAATTAACCAATAATTACATTATGAAACATTGTCAGTGAATACGGGCTCATTCTGACTCAAAAATGCACAAGTTTTTTCCTCTCAGCAGTCAGCATAGAAGGGTTAACTCATCTTGAAACCTGTTAGTAAGTACAGCATAGTTTTGTGTGTTAAAAATAAAAACGGTTTGATTTTGTAAAACTTTTATTACCTTGTACCTTCATGAGTGTACTTTGCTGAATTAAGCTTTGTTGTACCTGTGGCAAAACGGCCAGTGTCACAATTGTCTTTGTGTTACATGTTAATTCATTTGTAATAAACGTTCATTTTTATTCCAGCAGTCGCCTCTATAATCTGTTTCCTCTTTGTCACAAATACCATTTCAACAGATGAATTCCATTAACACCTCAAACACTAGCGTTCGGGGTTGTTCACTTTGCAATTAATTTTTAATTTATTGTACATTAGTTTAACATGCAGTTGGTCTTCACTTTTTATTTAATTTAAAATATACAATGTATTTATCAAAGTGAGAATTCAACTATCGATGTGAATTCTCATCATTTCAGGTTGCTACTCCTTATTCACTAAACAGGAGATTCCCATGGGGAAATCACAGCCATGTCAGTAAACTATCTCTTGTGTAGTGTGCGACTCGCTAACTGGTGAATTCTCCAACATCACAGTTTGCTGAATACCAGAGTATGGGGAAGTGGCAAACAAATGTGAATTCACACCTTTACACGACAATTCAGACTTCCATGAATAAGCCCTATGTCCAGCTAACAGTGGGATGTGGGAAATAGTTAAGGTTGTCTACTGAGTAGCATAAAGGTTGTATGCAAGTATGAGGAATCAATTTATGACATCTTGTGTGGCCATGATAGCATCTACTAATAAACGTTAGATTGGTGTTCCCCAACTTTTGAGATTCACATCAATAGTGGAAACAGTATATTTATCATTAGGGTGATATACAGTAGATTAGTGTAGTAGGCTGGTATTTTAAGACATATGTATGTGTATTCATATGCCCATTTGAACAGAAACGTAGGTTAAGTTGAATTACATCAGTTGTGGTGTTAAGAAAAGAAGCCTAAAGGGAAACATGGTATTTCACTATTGCCTAGTGGTTAGTATATTTTCAATCAAATATCCATCTTGGATGGCAGATTTCTCAAACTTGTCTTCATGTCTAATCACCCATATGTAGCATGCACAACAGAGCAAGGATTGATCTGCCTGTACTGCACTGTGGACATCCAGAAGTCCCAGATGCTCAGGACAAAATGTGGGAGATTCAGAAAGCAGCATAGAGAAGAAATGTTTCTTCAATCTTCATTTGGGCTACAAAACACTAGTTTTCCCAAAAAGGTTTTTTGAATTAACTCAACAGATTTTCTTACAAGCAGACTTGGGTGACTTTGAGGAATTACCTTCAGAGAATTATAATTAGTGTCTTCAAAGCAAATAGGTTTACTAAGTACCTTAAGCACAAAAAAGTGTCTTTATCCAAACACACATCACTTACAGATTAGGGTTTAAGTCAGATTTAATGCACTACTTGCTCCATAAAGGCAGATCTTAAAAACGGGGCATAAACATTGTTGTCAAACATTTATCTTAAAAAAATGAACAAGCTTCATTTTCCCCAGATATATAGGCTGGACGGGGGGGCAAAACAAGCACAGCACTGCACATCCTTTCTGTTGCTTTTGCTTTCAAAAATGGAAACTTCAAAAAGTAATAGTAAAAGCAGCAGTAATAGGTCACAAGAAAAGCTGCAAAACTGTACAAAACTGGTGGTAATGACATAGGTTCTTTTTAAAATGGTCTCCATAGGCTAGAAAAATTTGTAACAAGTTGATAACTTTTATGATGTACAATGCTCTGGGAGATTTTATCAGGTTTATTTTTTTTCTTAGCTAGTTGAATTGAGCCGGTGCATTTAAATCTGTGAGCCTAATCGCTTCATGGAGTGTGGTTTGCTTTCTGAGCTATCAAATGGTGAAGCGCAAGAAGCCACAATGAACAGTCATGGGTTAATAGGCTGAAATCGGTAAAATGGATATGAAATGTCCCTTTACACTGAGGACCTGTCTGGGCCAATATAACCCATGAAGAGAGCATTAAAGGGATTGTCCATGCTCAGCAGGTGGGCAGCAGCTCTGTGAGGTTACACACCTGCAAGATTCTGATTGGATCCTCAGAATTCTTAAGCCTTTCAGTCAAACTGAACTGTTAAAGAGGAAATGAGTGACAGATAGAAGGAGCTTCCAGAAGAATGCGCTGATAAACTGAAAAGCGATGGAAATAAGTAAATCATTTTTATTGCAAAAGCATTTAATAGTGAATAGGCAAATAACTACTGCAGGCTGAACTGTTCCTTTGACTTTTCAGAATGAAGCAGGTAGGAAATTATATAGGAACCTGAAAAGAAATGTAATTTTAAGCAGCTGACTTCTCATCTAATTATCACTATTTAATAGTGAAGCCCTTCCTCTCAAATCCACTTTGTCTTCAGCTGATCAGTTTGGGGTCTTGCCGCTGGCTTGATCCACAGAGGCTTCAATTCCAAATAAATAAGAGTAGACCACCAAACTGTCTGTTCTACCAAACTTACATATATCATTAAGGCTAACTCTCAGAAGGTGTTTAGTAATAGTGGGTGTGATTTTAAATGCTTTGTGTAAATAGTCAAGGTGGTTTTGACAGCACTAAAATTAATTACGTGTCTTGCCATTGTTTCAATCCTGGCATCTAAGTTTTGACATTGCCCTAAAAGCATTTATAACTTTTCTCAATGACTGTTGTCACATCATGGTGTGTTGTAGTGGACATAATTAGACTAACAACTATATCTATTTTAATTACAAGCAGTACTTGCGTTTTTTGTTTTTTTTTATTTCAAATTATTTACAAGTTTGCAAACAGATAATACAGAAAAATAATACACCTTCTTTACAAGAATAACAGTCTATTTGCAGGTGGGAATTAAGTCCATTGATGCAAAAGTTGGTTTCCCCTGTCAGCTCCCATTTCACTTTAAAAGTGCCAAACCCAGTAATTTTGCAGTTCTCCTCTTCTAACAGCAGACCTCTTCAGATGCATTAACAGATGCCCCTGAAAAATAAATCCATAAAGTTAACACGTTTAACTAGGAATTAATGCTTTAAGACACACAAACCACACAAAATATATCTGCCTAACTGTGCATATTGCACATGAATGTAAATTCTAGAGAGTTTTAGGCTTGCCTTTCTTTACGTAATAAAAGTGAACTAAACTCATGTACAGGTTAAAAAAAAAAATCAGAAGTCTGAAATATTCTATGCCACAATTATTTTCTACTTATATTATTAGAGGGTAGAAGCATTTACTAACAGGAAAATAATTTAGAAATCATGGGTATGCGTTATCTTTTCAATTTGATAATGTTATTATAAAAACATATACAATTCAGAAGCTAACTCTTTCAAAATGGTCCACCTTTATTGAAATGTATATGACAAATGTAATTATGAATTATATCAGATCTGTTACAAATCTCCCTCTGGCCTTACCAAAGAAGTTTGCGCAAGGTAATATTTGTATTTCTTTCCTGTTATATGAAACAATCTGGCAGATCAATAGTGTCAGATTTAATATTCATCAGTGAGTGCATAGAGGTGAGTTTGCTTGCCAAATTGGGTGCAGAAATTAAAAGTAGATAAAGCAGCAGTATTTCTGTGCGTGAATGGTGGAGCCGACTCCAGTGTTAAAAGATCACATCAAAAATGCTGCATGACAGTTGCTTTTTAAAATGACTTTGTATTTCTGCTATTTGTACATGAATTTTGCCTTCAAGAGAAGGAGCAGGAGGAATGCCTATACAACACACCCCTCTCTAAGACCTAAATACGTGGTCTTTCTTTGGAAGAGTTACAGGTCTAGAGATTATTTTTGCCAGAATCAGAGGGTTCTGATAGATTCTTTCTGCACTGGTGAGGTTTAACATGCCTGGCATGTACAAAATGATAGCTATGTTAAACAGCATTGAGGGGTTGGCATGCAAAAAGCTGCCTGCACTTCTCACTTTGTTCATAAAGTCTATTTGGACATAAATTACTGTGCAGTACTAATGTACAAGCAATACCTTATATATGTGAATTAGGGCTTTCAACACTTTTTGACCTTCTCTTTTCATGATTTGTGGACCTGGAGGAACTTCTGCTTCTGCTGCTCCTTTCCCTTCCTCTTGATTGTCTCCTTCCACCGCTCCTCGATCTGGAAGAACTTCTGCTATTGTTCCTTTGCCTGCCGCGGCCACGACTTCTTGATCGTGATGAACTTTGGCTTTTGCTTTTTCCTCTGCTCTTTGAGGGTCTCCTGCCGTGGCTTCTGGACCTTGAACAGCTTCTGTTTTTGCGCTTGTGTTTTCGTCTGCCCCTGCTATGTGACCTCCTTTCTCTGCTTTTTGACCTATGAGACCTGCGTTTCTTTTTGCTTTTTTTGTGGTGGCTGCTTTTTTTCCTCTTTGAATGTCCATTTCTATGGTAAGCATAGTCAGGACTTGGGCTATGATACCTTCTCAAATGTCCATGATCTTCATGTCTGTTTGATCTGTCCCTTCTCTCAGACATGGTAGACCTATCAGGTGACGGGTGAATGTTTCTGTTTGCCTCCCAAAACTCATTGTTTGGATTTTTAAAGACGTGTAAGAAATTGCAGTGCTTTCCTCTGGGACACTTTTGCCTATCAAACAACCCTAAAAAAAAAACAAAAAAAAAACAAAAAAAAAACACTTGGGGTTCTAGTTCTCTGTTAATTTTAGATATATTGTATAAGCACAGTCATGTGATTTATTAGTCTGTAAAGTATTCAAAATTACTAAAAGGCAAGATTATGCCTGCTACAGGTTTATCAATACTAGAATACAAAAAACAATAAGCAGATGAGATTTACAAATGTGGTGGAGCCACATAAGCTTCAGAATAGAACTTTCCTATACACTGATGGTGAAAGAATAGATCACTTTGTTGTTTCATTCACTGATTAAGGAGATATATAAATCTCCATTATAGAGCTTTGACACAATTTTGTATATGGGTTTACAATATTACCACATATGGCGGTTTTCCATCGAGTTACTGGTGAGAATTCACACTGAAGCTGGCGAGAGGCATACCACCGTCCATTGAATTGGGTAAAGGCCTGCAAACACTCTTCTTCCCTTAAATATATGACAATGAAAAAATACATAAGCAAGAATTAAAAAAAAAAACAGCAAATAATATCAAGCGTCACTTTAGAATTCACCCCTATTTTTAGATATAATAGTCCATTGCAAACATTCACTCAGTACAACATTAACAGTACAACTAGTATCAACAGGAACAAACAGAACCCATAAAATGTAAGAGAAAAATTCAATAAACAAGATATTTATAATTACAAATAGGGCAGAGATATTTCATTTTGAAGGTTTCTGTAAAACTTGGGACAGAGATAAATGGACTGGACTCTTAGACTACAGGTAGTGTCTAACTGGAATTGCTCATGCAGAGCGAGGTGGGAAGGACTTACAGGGAATTTGGCAAAGAGAAATGTATTTTAGGTCTTCGTAGTGGAGTGAGGCATCTGCCCTACTTTTTATGAAATGGGGCTTGACTATAGGTCAAAAGTCCCAAACAATTTAAATAGTCCATTGTCTATTTCCCTTCACCAATATGCGACAGATAACCACTGTGCCGAGTGTGTATATTATTGTGGAGTTATCAAATCATGATCATTTAACATTGGATCATTAAAAAAAAAAAAAAATCACGTTTAACAAAAGACAAATCCCACATCTAATCTTAGATATTGGACCAGTAATTCCAGAAAAGGAAAACTGCTATTTGGACTAGCAAGGCAGTTACTCCTATGCGGTACTTTTAGAAAGGTAATCTTTGAAGATATATGGCTGATTTTTATTGATTTCCAATCACTCATGTTCAAGCAAAAGTTAACAGCTGGATGGCATGCTGAATGCCAACCAGCCTGTGACTAACTATAACAACCCCTTACATAAGCAAATTGCCTCTCCTTCAGGCTGCCAGAATCCACACTAAAAATTCAAACTCCAACATCTCAAACAGCTTGAGATTCCCCCCTTTAGTCTTCTGACCAGTCCCTGATGTGTAAGCCACTCTAATAGGCTCAGTGCAGCTTACACATGCACAGAGAGTGCCTGTGTTGTAGACACAGCACAAACAGAAAGCACCTGCCACCCATCCTATATCTTAAACTACTCTTTAACTAGGTACAATAAAGACTTACGTTTGGTATTGAACATATACGTTTCCTCTTAAATGTGGCTCAAAATTGCAGCTAACCTACAACGAAAGTTTTAAAATCTGGTTTACTTGATGAAGAAGAGAAACATTATCTACAGCATATGAATTCATATGAACCAAAACTACACATCAGAATTATTAATAGCTCACAATTACAGCTGAGAAACAGATAATCTGTGACACGTAAAGAGAATTTTTTTTACATATTAAAAGACTTTATTTCTGTGCACACTCAGATCCTGTTAGTAAGCACAATGGAACAAGACAGGCACAAAAAGGCTTTTTAACAGGTAAATATGAAACTTTTTTTTTTTGTTTGATTTGTCTGGCTTGTTCAGTTGCCTAGCTACTAAAAACCTAACAAGTAACAAAAGATTAGCACACCGGGAAAGAAAACATACCAAGCATGTTGTTCAGCTTTAAATACTTAACAAAATGTAACAGAACCAAAGTGACACATATTCAAATTAAACATTAAAAAAAAAATTAATGAAAAAGATCAGCTAAAAATACGCAAATAGATTTTTGTCATTTGCAGATTAGTTGTGCAATAAACTTTTTAAAATACAAATAGAGCACATCAAAGGTTATTTCAACAAATATAATCATAATAAAGTGTAAAGACATTGTGGAAGTATACAATGATAATTTACTACAACTAAAGTAGACATATATACAAAAGGCAACAAAGGTAATTTCCATTTATTACTGTTTTTTCAGTGGTGTTTACCTCTATTGTGCTTTCTGTCGTGATGCCTCTTTCTTTGATTTTTTTAATGCCAATATTTTATTCACTAAGGGGATTTGCAGGTGAAAACTTAAGTGACCCATTCTTGTTTTTGCTAGCAACTAGCAGGAATGGCAGCCAATCAAATACAATAGTTCTGCCCCCTTCTCTGGTCTGGTTTATAATTAGCCCTTTCCTTGTATTAATAAATCATAACTCTGTTTTTCCGTGTTGTTGCCAAGCAATGCACTGCATAATTTAAATTAAATGTGAATGAAAATATTTTTACAAATTAACTGCTCCACTATGAATGATTTATTATTCTACTCTAAACAGACTTCACTTCTACTAAATGGTTTACCTTAAACTGGACAACCTTGCCCACACTCTTAAATTCAGGAACGACATCTGCATAAAACTCTAGAAACTGTTGATAAATTTCTTCATCGCCATATTCCAGACTGGCATCTGTGTCATAATCATCCCGTCTACACTGTTCCATGCCAAATGTTACAAACATCCCACGGATGAGGAGAGTTTGGCTGGAAGATGGGTAATTATGTTTACGGGAGCACCTATATGTTATGCAAAGAAAAAAACAATGAGCCATGATGGCTATGAAAAATAGATCTATACAGTCCATTGCTAATTTCAGTATATCTGAGTTATAAAATTCAATGTTGAACAATCTTGTGTCCAGTACTAGTAAGATAAAAGTTAATAGATATTACATGAATCTTCAAGAATTTGGACTCAAATTCAGGCAAAGGACTTTGGGAAACTTGAAAAATGGCTGAAATATTTTCATTATGAGAACAGGCATGGCAAACTTTATTTAAAGGGGAAAGGGGTATGATCTTATGTAAACATACAAGGGACACAAAAATAGCCACTAGTTTTAATGCATAGTGGACTGATCCACCAGCTGTGACCTGCAGTCTAACTGGGACTAATTAGAAACTGTTTGAAACATATTTTTCACCTTGAAATGGTCAACAGAAATGAAAAAAAACAAGGTTAAGTAAACAGTTTGAGCCATACACTTCACAGAGCTCACAGCACCCATCAAGTGACATTTTTTAGAGTTTTATGAACTTTAAAGGGAACTGGATTACAGCGCTTCTTGGTGTCATACTTGGCATTACCTTTCACCAAATCTGCAAGCTCCTGTTTTAAGATAGAATGGACAGTTGGCTCTATCCTTTTCAGTGCCATATCCTTCTGGTGCCTCTGCGTTGTGCCAGGTCTCTCCATTTTCAAGCTAATAAAACCCATAACAGTATTACTACTAATAATTATAAAATAGAAACATTATAAAATAATAGTGTAACAAAAATGTGAAATTCAAATGAAACTACTAAAAAATAAAGTGTGTGTATGTATGCACCACCAGGCAATGTATTTGGCCACCTGCTGCCACTTTCTAGATACTGCTGCTCTTCACCCTACCAATCCTGCCGTCAGGATTCTGTCAATGCCACTCGGTGCCATTAGGTTACGCAACACTGTACAATCCAACAATACAATTATAATACAGACAAGGGAAAGGTCTTTCACAAAGAAAAACCGACTTTGCTGCCAATGCGAACCAGTTCAGAAGGGGCATTAGGTCCTAATACTGCTACTAATAACTGCGTACATGCACCAGGGGTGGAAGGTCAGCAGCATTGACTAGACTGTAATGTCAGTGTTGGCTGGCAGTTTTTATTTTAGTTTTCCAATTTCCCTTGTCCATTTTCCAAACACCAATTTAATGGTCATTTAAGATATTGCAGGTGTATAACAATTATGTAGCAGAAACACTGTGATTATAAACAATTCCTAACACAATAACATTGTATGATGTCACATCCTGAACACTTTCTATATTTCTGGTCTACCTAGAGTATCATTAGCATTTTGGTTCATGGCTTTAACCATGGACAGGGTTATATTACCAGGAATTATTCAGTGATGTTCTACAGTAGCACTTACCTGACTTTCTGCTTCATCCAGCATCTTCTGCACAGCCTCCTAAAAATGGTGTAAACAAAGGGCTAGTAAAAACCTCCATTGGGCACAGTATCTGTTTGTGGGGTTAAGAACCTCAAATGGACATCAAGTATAAATGTACAAATGTTTATGTTTTAACCTGTGAATACACTGTTAAAAATAACCTAATTCTCATCCTGAAGCCATAGTTACGAATAAAGCAGAATTTACTACCTATGTTACAAAAAGAACTTTTTCTCATTGAAATCAATGGTGTTTTTGTGTGCTCCAGATATTTAATAAAAGCCTTCTCCTTCTGAATAATGCCAGCTTCATGCAGAAAAAAAGCACCCTGAGTTTTGCCCCTTATTGTTTCTGCTACCGCTGGTGGGCACAGGTGCTTTGATAAGAAAGTGGGGTTAGCCACCCTTAACATGATGAAAACTGTATTTTGCCAACTGTTTAAGCTACCCTTATCAGGAATGAAAGGAATTTACTAAAGATACTGCTAGGACTCTCTTCTGGGCAATGGGCAACTGAACATTTAATTTAAAACATGGCAGCAGGAAAGTAATCTTTAAAATTCTTTTAAAATGTGATGTTATCAGACAAGGAAAGAGGTAAAATCAGGATTTGAAGTCCTGCTTCTAAATAACCATTCCCCTAACCAGGTATATAATCTCATTGCCCTACTGTCCCCCATTAAAATAAGTGCTGACTGTAAAATAGTGTGTTGGATAACTTTATAGTGCTGATTTTCCTCAATTCTTTGGAGCCTGAGCAAATAGCCTGAAGACCTTCTACCACCTCCTTTAGCTATATCTCTGTTTTCAGCACAAATTAGCACACATCTCTGCTGAGTCATTTATCACAGAATGTAAATAATTCCATTTGGCTAAGCAATGCAGTTATTCCAACACAGCACTTGTAAAAAGTTAACAATGTAAGTTAATAAAATTGATTTGAGTACGCTCCTGCCCAGATTTCTATTGAACGTTAGATAATCATGAATTCCAGGAAACCCAAGAGAGTGAAAGCAGTGTGTTTTTAACATCAAATTTTAAAGCATCAGAAGTGCACCAAGGGCAATTTCAATAAAGGTTTGTGAAATTTCTATAGCATCGATAGCAACTTTTTCACTTAGAAAAAATGCTTAAAAATTGATGATCAACATAAAAATAAAAGTTGTTTAAATAGGCGATTCTGGTATGATTATTAAAATAACACACTGTTTCTCCTGCGTTAAGTAGTCAAAAAAACTATTCTACTTTTGCAGAGATTCCCCTAAATATATTACAGTTAGGAAGCTATTGTATCCTATTGTTTTTATGCTACTATCCTTCTAGGTTGAAAACTACAACCTGAAATATTTTCTGGTGAAATAAGAAAAATAAAAAGAATGACAGGTTTTCCCCAACTGGAGGGATAACAGACACAAGATTAAAAAAAAAAAAACAAAAGCTATTTTTAATAAATATTTATCTTTAAATTTTCAAAAGAATTGTGTTTAAGCACGGCTTGTAAGCACCGTTTCCAATGATGTGTCATTTAACAGTTTCATGTTGAACTGCTGAAGCATAAACAGAAAATATCACACTTTTATTCTTGCTAATTGCAGTAAATGCACCAGGACTAGATCTCTTTTGGAGTGACTGGAGTTACACACATATACATTAAACACAAAATATGATAACCTCTTAAATGTAGGTTCAGTAATAGCAGAAACAGAAGACTTTCTATTTGGGTTTGCATGGCAGTAATTGCTAATGAGGATTGTAAGGACTATATCATTAAAATGTAGGCCATGTTTTTGCTATACTGTGTTAATACACATATACTTTTATAACCATTGTAAAATAAACTGAAAGCAAATGTGTGTGGACCAAAGCCAGTGCCGCTAACTTCCTGCAATCTTTAGAGCTGTTACTAGATTTAAGTTATATATTGCCAAAGTATAATACAGAGTTTGTATAAGGTCAGCTGTCAGTTTGAAACACATGTCGGTGCCAGAACCTCTAGTCTGATCATGTAGAACGTTCATATGAACAGGGTGATTTTGGGGAAGATTGGGCCATACAAATTTCTTGCAGATTTGGTCCGTGAGTTTCTACATTAAAAGCCCTGGCGCCTGGACAGTGGAGCAAATTCAACTTTCCCCCTTTTTTTTTTAAATGAGAAAAATGTGGCGAAAAAATACAGACAGAAGAACTGGGATTGCCAACGTCTATGGTCATAAGTCCTATAGAAAGGTACTTTGTTTCAGGCAATGCTTAATATTATTTTCTATGAGTGTGGACATATTTCTGTTAAAAACACAAGAAGCCAAAATAGGATATGAGTTATTCTACCCTCCTAGACCAGGAGTCACCTCTCTCTCTCTTTTCTTTGTCTGCTCTTCTTTTTCTTGTTTCTCCTTTTCTTCTTCTTCACGCCACTCTTGGATTAATCGTCTCTGAAATGGAAAAAGAAAAAAAAAAAGAAACTGCAAATATTACCCACAAATGTAACACTTTAGTGCTGCAATGCACTACACAGGCACCAAAAGCATCAAAAGGCTTTACCACACACATGCACTTCTCTGTGTGCTCAGACCCCAAAACAAGGGAACAATCATTTATCTAAGCCGCCACCGTGAAACTAAATGCACAACATTGTACATATAAATGGAGCTTTCCAACAGCACATAAGCACATTAGGTAAATATAGTGGTTACCTCCTCTTCTTCCTGCTTCTTGGCTGCTTCTTCTTTTTGTTTTCTCAGCAAAAATTCCTCCTGAGCTTTCTTCTCTCGAAGCAGCCATTCTTCATGCAGCCGCTGCCTGCTGACACAATGATCCAAATTACAAACACAAATCTCAATCACAAATACCATTTTTAACAGAAAAAGCAAACCATATTATAATTTAAAATAGATACAGTTGGTAGAAAAATAGTGTACCATCATAAAAACCTTGTGATTTTATTCTTTACACAGATAACTGCACATTATCACACAGTATGCACTGAAGCAGTGAAATAAGAGAAGAACAAACACATGAATATTAATAAATCAGAGAATTAAAATAAATTCCTCAAATTGGGATAGGTGAGAATGCTGAGAAAGCAAACTGTACTAAATATCAGTACACATCAGTAGTGCAGCCTGAGGTCACAGGAACTGCAGTGTGAATTAGGAAGTAAAGTGAACCTCAATGAACTTGTCCTAAATGGTCAGAACTTTGTTATTCATACAATTTCCAGTTATGCTCAGTCAAGCATTAGCAATCAACTAAATCCTGCAAAAAATTCCTAGAATTTAGCCCAATTCCAAACTTAATCCAGGAGTCAGTTCATTCCTTGTATTTATGCATGACAATTATAGGATTATTCTTAAAGGGACACTAAAGCCTTTCTGTTTATTAGCCACCTTAGATATCACAAGTGTTAAAATGACAGGCTTAGGTTTACTGATTTTGCCAAGCAATAGCAGAAAAAAAAGAACTTGGAATAGAAGCTCTAAACCAGCGGTTCTCAACCTTTTGGGGGTGGCGACCCCCGGCGCTGGCGTCACCGCGCCGTGCTTGATGACATTTCGGCCGAACGTCATCACGTACGCACATCAGGTGGTGACGTTCGGCCGAAACGTCATCACATAGGCGCGTCACGTGGTGACGTTTTCGTCCGACGTCACCCCGCAGGAACCCTTATAATAAGGGTTCCTGCGGGTGCCGCAGTGGTTCTCGACCCCCGTGGGATGGCCTTGCGACCCCAGCCGGGGTCGCGACCCACAGGTTGAGAACCGCTGCTCTAAAACTAATCCTAGCCCCTACTCCTGTTAACTCTGTGTACTCTGTTACTTGCGTGCAGCATTTGAATTACTAGCAGCTTTTGTCTCTATGCTATTTAGGCTACTTTACTCCCATTTTCAGTCACTCAGCTGCCTTGAACTAAGTTTCCTGAAGAAAGTGAAAGTTAACTTTAATTAGATTCAGGGGAGTAAAACATGCTCAGTTAGTGAGCACAGCCCTAGACTTAGGGAAAACTCCCTGCTTCTTTTCTGTTCTGATGCCTGACTTGAATCTCAAGTCAGGTTTGGCTAGGGCTAAAAGGATAACTACATTAAAGTTCCTCCAATCAGAGCCCCTAAATCAGGGGTCTCAAACTCGCGGCCCGGGGCCCAACTGCGGCCCTCGAGAAGATAGTTTGTGGCCCCCCACTTGATCCAACACAGAGGGAG
>WMED01011652.1:0-15159 GCA_019650415.1 Pipa parva
TTTTAATTTCCCATTAATTACATTGTTTAAATCTTTGCTTGAAATTTTTGTCTTAACTCTGTACTCATGAGATTATTATTGTTGTACTTATAAATTTGTCACAATACTGTATTTAATATATAAGCTATATTCATGTCGTGCCCCTTCCCAGATCTTTGTACATGCTGCTTTAAGAGTGGACAAGTGAAAGGAATTTAATGTATTACATACTGTATATATATATAATTAATTGAGTCAACAATACCAATAAGACTGACAGTCATATATAAGAATAACTGATATTCAATTATACATGTGAAGTAAATTTAGAAACACTTTTATTTCATATTTATTTTATAATTATTCCAGTAAAAGGATTATTATTATTATTTTTATACAACAATACAAATTACATTAACGTTATAACAACTATTTATGATTGTCATTAGTAAAATGTAGATAGGGATTATCCCATAAGTCACAATTGTGCAATAGTATCAATCATGTACTTGAGCTTGTCTACACTTATGGTAGCATCTGAATATCCTTTACAAAGTCAATATCGATGTCTATTTGATCCCCACCCACCGGGGGAGGATCGCATAATGACACACCAATAGTAGGAGTTGTCCTGGGAGGAGCATGTCATCATTACTACCGAGCCCATTATTAACATGGCGGCAATGACACGCATAAAGCGTTCCATTGAACAGGAAATGACGAAATTTCCTGTGACCGAAGTGAGGCTGGAAGATGGCGCCCGATTCCAATATAAACCGCGAGTCCATCATACCCTGCTTACAACTCTTGAGAAAGGGGAAACCGAAACGCATCGAGTTGTTGAAATCAGCTCCAGGACTGTCCGGATTTATCCACTCTAAGAGACTGAAAACTACATGCCAGGAGACACGGTTTCACTGGATTGCTATTACTGTTTTAAAAAGCGTATCTCTCCATTTGTTTGTGAGTAGATATTTTTATTTATTACTATTTGTATTAAAACCAGTTTTACACTATGGAAAGTTTTCTGGTCTTTAGAAAAGGGTGGCTGTTGGTTTGAGAGGAAGTTGCGTAGAAGATATACTCCTTCCATTGTGATTTGGAATTTTACTACGGGCCATTTATACATCAGATTTCTGGTGAGCAATTAGTGCATACACAGCACGTGGTGTGTGTGTTTTATATACATGTTTTCACTACACAGTACCTTTGGGTCGTTGGTTACTGGCTATTACTAGTTGATTTATCACACAGATATAAGCACTATATAGTGCAATTGTTGTGTGCTTCTCCACAGTGTGTTTCGTTTGCTGAATTACCCCCTGAATACAGATAAAGGGAACGTTAAAAAAAAAAATTGTCTTTTTTGCATATTTAGCAGACTTTCCCCAAACGAAGACATTTTTAGAAATGCATATTCTTGTCCCCTATTCAGTACCAATAATGGGATACATAAACAGCGGTGTGCCTTGTACGACTATATTACTATGAATCAAATGTACACATATCTGTTTGTTACATACACTTATGGTTCACTGAACTTTAGATCATGCTTTAATAACCCTGTGAGTTATACACTACCTCTTCTATTTTCCTCCATATTGTTCCTCTTTACAATTTCACATGTTGGTATCTACCTCTGTATTTACTACTCAACATGACATATTTACATATATAATTTTTTTTTTTTTTTTTTTTGCAATATTCAGTCAGTATTATACCATGTTTCATTCTCTCATTTGTAAGGAGTTATTTAATTTTATAACTTAACAGATATTTTATTAGAAATAAAAGCATAGCTAAAAAAAAATATAAAGAGATATTTGTGATTAGAGGCAAAGTCCCCTGACCACAACTTATATCAGATTATGTACAAAGCCGTTGCAGAGCAATAATGTGCAAAGTAATTTCATCAGTAAGAAGAGAAGATGAAGAGACCCAGCATCTCAAAAAGGTGTCTTCTGAAAAGGAGAGATGGAGGATGTGCAACCTATCTTCTTCAACCCACCAAATGTCAACAAACTCCAAACAGAAATTAGAAGAGATGGCATTCTCCCTCTCAGCAAGTGCAGCCACTGTTGCTTTCCACCAAACAGGTTGGTAGAAAGCAACAGTGGCTGCACTTGCCGAGAGGGAAAGCACCATCTCTTCTAATTTCTGTTTAAATGTCATCAGTACTTTACAGAGCCTCCAGTATTCTATGATCTAAACTAGAAGTTCTATGAGGTGCAATGTAACAGAACCTTGAGTTATGATGTAAAGGAGAATAAGAATGACTGAGTTGCACGTAGTTAGCTAATGAAGCAATATTATTTTCAAGGAGTAATGTACTGAAAGTTAGTACTGAACCAGGAAGAGGAGTATGTGGCAATAAGTGATGACACCACAGATAATGCAGTATCAGAAGTTACGTTATCGCTACCTCCATGACTAGAAGTGTTTCCACCAGGATATAGTTTACACTAGCAGTGTAAGAAACCACTCTCCTAGACAGCCATGTAATACAGGAAAACCGTGTAGAAGACACTAAGTGAAGCATGAGGGCATCTTAAGCGTACCTGGAAAATAGCCATTGACAGCCATAACACAAAGCCACCTGGTTATTTAAAAAAATTAAAGGAAAAAAATATATATTCCTCTTTATAAAATTTGATTTTTTTATTAGAAGGTCCCTTGATAATTTAGACTAATTCCACTCATTTTGGAGCATGTTGCTACCTACACAATGGACAGTATAAAACACATATAAACAGGTCAACAACAAATACAGTCACTTACAATTAACCAGTTAGCCAATGAACACATTTAAACAAAGAAAAACCATGAAGATTGTTCATCAGAAGTGGTAAAGCCCACACATCTCCTTTTAAATCAATACTGAGCCCGAAATTTTACCAAATTCATAGTCTTCATACTATGAATGAAAAACAACTGAATTCTAAGCCTTCTGTACAAGAACATGCCGGCACTAGAACTTAAAAATACCTGAAAGACCGCTCTATGATCTTCAACAACCTGTTCCTCCATTTCAACCATTTGCGACACTGCTTCATGGAATGTAAACAATTGTGGAGAAACCTCTTCCTCCTAGTAACACATATCAGTGGAATAATTAATCTTAGATTAGGCTATTTGAAAATGTGAAAAATTCATCTTTTAAGAACATGTTGCAAAAACCATACAAGCTTTTAAGTTTTGTTTTTTTTTTTGTTTTTTTTTTTTGCAGTACATTTAATATTCTTAGCTGGTCAACTCAAAATGCTTTCACTCACATTTTGTTCACAAAGCAGTTTAAGATCATCTCTCTGAGGAGAGCTGCCCACTCCCCACAGTGCTTCTAAATCATCCAGCTGATTAGGAGCATGATGTAACATGGGGCGGAGGTCTCCGGCTACACTCGGATCCACGGTAAGTTCCTTTACTCTAAGATTTGTTTAAAAAAAAAAAATGTAATCAAGAAACTTTACGGAGATTCATTTGTGTTTACACATTACACTTAAAATTAAAAGGCAGAAAAAAGAAATGTAACACAATGTAAATTGAATATCTTTTGCTATGTATGTATAACTAACTGACTGGTTTGTGAAATAATCTTAGCTTAATCTTGAAAGGGTAGCAGTGCTTCAGAATATTAAGGCTAGTCATACGCTGATCAAAAACCCGCCAATGTGATGAAAGATTATTGATAACATCTGTACAACTGTTATTCCTTAAACAGAAAGTGATTGAAATATTTAAACTACATGACCAACTGATAAAAGTAATCATGGTTGGTTGTGTATATTTGTTCATTATCTATACACCAATCAATTTTTTCATGAGTCAATCAAAACAATATCAGATAAATTAATTGACCAATGTTAATGTCATTTTGTGTATGATCAGCTAAAGACTATACAGGGCATAACCTGATTAAATCATATGAACTTGCAATTCAAGCAAAGAAGTGTTTAAATCTCAAGGCAAGTCAGTCACACTGCAGAACTGCATTGCAGACAATTTCCCATTTGCATTCTACCCAATTTACCATGGATGAGCCAACTCAATTGCCGCAAATATAAAAGCAGTGACATAGTAATAAATTATTCTATTCTAAAAATAATTGTTTTTTTTTGACTAGCTGTATACATATATTAATTACATAAAGAATTACATTTGAACAGAACTAACTGCACACTAAAGTTAAAGTCTACAAAACGTAAATGCAACTTAAAAAAATAAATTAATTAAGTTTTGGAAATCTGAATGGAAAAAAATATTACCAACTGAAATAAATTCATGCTAAAAACATTCAAGTAAATAAATACAATCCATGCAATGAGAAAATTAAAAATGTGATGCATACATGAGCACTAATTAAAATGACAGGAGATCTTTGTCTCATCTCTAAAGGGTAAAAACTCAGGAAAAAAAAGGTTCAAACAAAGGAATGTTTTGGGATTGTAGAGTACAGAACAAATTAGACCTTGTAAGTGTGGGAGAAAAGTCATCATACTCATAGGAAGGAGAGAGATCGGAGCGACTTCCACTACCCTGAGAGAAGGGAATATCCGATGGACTAATTCCAAACTCCTTTACTCTGAAGTGCCAAGATATAGCAAAATAGTGAAGAAAATTTTTGGTCAGAATAGAGAAGAGCATTTTAAGAATACTTTATTTTGAGGATATCAAAAAATGAATGCAAGAAATAAAATGCACAGGTCACAAAAAGGTATTTCAAAAACTGATTGAAAAGACTGGCCAATAAATATTGGAAAATTATTTTACAGTGCAGTGTTACTATAGTGTTAGTTGAGACAAGTCGATTTGTCTCTGCTTATATCTATGGCTAACATGGTGCTACACTATAGTGTTACTATATTCATGTTAAAATACAAGCACGTACATTTTTTTCACACTGCATGCATGCCACACTACAGCTGCTATAAAAAGCCACTGTTGGGGGATCTTGTTTTTCATGGGAAAGTGCACACTGCCAACAGGAGTTAAATGTGTTTGCAGCTCTTCTGCAGTGAAACGGATTTCTGCAACTTCGTCTTTCTTTGCACTTTATCAGAGATGTGGTTTTACCTAAGTTTTAGATACTGAAATTGCTGCAAAACTGCAATTAGTTTTAACTAGGTTTTCACATACTGCAAAAGAGGAGCTACTATCTATAACAGAAAACAACATTTAGGGGCTGATTGACTACAGTCCGCATGAGTTTGTTGAATTCACTTTTCACTAATTTGTGACGCTACACTGATGTAAGTTGCAAATTTTCTTCTCCTTATTGACTAAGCAATGAATAGGCTTGCTGAACAAGTGGACACCAGAAAATGTGTAGTGCAGCATAGTTCAGAGCAGCACACCTGTCCTTATTCACCACTTTGACAAATACCGCTGCTTGGTCACTAGGCAAATTACCTGTGCATGAGCACACAAAGTGAAGATAAGAGCTCAATAAGTCGGCTACAACCAGAAGCATCCAAGTTAGTTGCTTATTTTCCAAATTGCAAAGTCTGCTCAATATGCGGATACTGGGAAGTGCTGAATAGACACAAATTCAAACTTTTATGAGACTATTCAGACTATAATCAATAACCCCCTAAGTGTTCCTGGCAAATCAAGTTGCCAATGTTTCTTTACAGGGCTGCAAAACTAAGAATTAAGTAGGAAGATCACACCGATTCCCCCACAGCTTAATATTGCAGCTTCTCCAATCAGATCCTCCTGCATTTTTATTTGGACAATCTGATGAGCCACAATAATTGCTTTCACCCTCCCCTGCCCCTCAGAGTTGGGAAGTCGGCAGTCAGGGAAGCAGAGCTCTGTTCCTGCCTTATTTTTAGCTTTGTTCATTTTGAACTGGACACTAAAACGTAAATATCTAGTCTTCTTCTTTCTCATCTCAAGGACGGCTCATATTCTCTGTGCACACAGGGGAAGGGAGGCCAACCACAAGGGAATGTTGGGAAGGAGCAAGAAAGAGGAGGAGATCTACCAATTGCCCTAGGATACATGAAAGATAAAAAGGTTTTCTTTGCTTTTGGTGTTTGCATTGGTAACTAAGGGCGAAATTTACTAAGGGCGGATTTAGTCCGCCCGAAGTAAATTTCTGACCGCACGTGCGGTATTTTTACCGCATGTGTGGTATTCCGATCGATTTGCGATCGCACGATCGCAATTCTGATCGCTTTGCAATCGCACGATCACAATTGTGATCGCAATTACGCTCGATTTGCGATCGCACAATCGCAATTGCGCTCGATTTGCGATCGCGCGATCGAAAATCAATCGGAATACCGCACGTGCGGTCAGAAATTTACTTCGGGCGATCGTTTTGCCCTTAGTAAATTTCGCCCTAAGAATGTTCCCCATACACATAATTATTAATTATTATTATTTTCAGCAGCAGCTAAAAGGCTACATGTCTTCTGACAAATATCCTGCAAATACTTAACTGGTTGGTTATATTCCAACTAAGCTGCAACAGAATCCTAATTTGGTTGGGGGGTACCCCACGTAAAATCAGCATATTGATTTTCAACTTGTCAGTGACAAGTTATTACATAACACCTGTGTTTACATTGAGCAAAAAGAAATATAACATGGTTTATTGTTTTACTTTCATTTTGAGGTTTGTCTTTAAGTTTGGCATAGCATCAGCATTCAAAGATAAATCATGCTAGCCTTTTATTCACTAAGAAGCTACAGTATGTTTTTATTAAACAGTGGCACATCTATAGACAAAAGAACCTCTAGTACAAAATCTACACCAGCACCATGTTTAAATGCCAAAAACACATGTCCTCAACTATCATTGCAGGAAAATAGGCTGAACTGGATGGACTTGTGTCTTTTTTCAGCCTTATAAACTATGTTACTATCATCAGACTCTCCCAATACCAAACCCCTCTCTTCAAATTTGAAAACACTTTTTTATTTTTTTGTAAGCAATTTACTACTTAACCTTCCCAAAGCAATGAATAAAAAAAGTTAGCAATATTGCAGCTGTACACCTTTTAAAATTATGAATTGAACAAGTGCCCATACTTTTTACAAACAGCACCTAGCTTCAATGCAATTTATTAAACCATCCTCTAGGATATGGAAAATTAACTTTCATAAGATTAGTATCATTTTGGGCAAGCATTAAGCAACTAAAGCCTGGGAATTTAAAAAAAAAAAAAAAGTGAACATACCTATTTGCATATCTTAAAGTGTTTAAAGTGTTTTCACAGGAAGCCATTCCAGGCGAAATTGTGGCAATCTGAAATGAATTCAGAATTAGTGAATCAGACAAGTGCTGTGGTAAATAAAGGGCATGCTTTAACGGTTTACATTTTTAAACCCTAAACTGCGATGTGTTTACAAGGTAGACTATTGATTGCTAAATGTTACTAAACCTCTGTAAAGTTTGCCCCTCTTGCTGAATTCCCCTGTGTTTATCAAAAATAACAGTCTCCAAGCATCTCTTCCAAAACAAATATCTAAAGAACAGCCTAAAGACCATGGGGGGAATTCACCATTGTGCGAAGTGAGCTCCGGATCCTTCGGCTCACTTCGCACAGACTGTTATGCGCTCGCTGATGTCCTGCACACGGACATCAGCTTACGCTTTAAAAGGATTCCAGTCTCGGCAAGACCATTCAAGTCGCCTCACTTCGCACTATTGTGAATTCCCCCCATGACGCTCAATTATCAACAGATGCAAATAAAGATAGGCGCAACCAGCAGTTAATTGTCATGTACAAGTATATACACAATTTATATAGTATATAAAAACAAATTTAAATGGCTCTAATGTAATAGATCTGTAGAATAGATGTTTTCAAGATTTTAAAAGATTATAATCTCCAACCATTTTATCCACTTACCATGCAAGTACGGGAATTTTCACCAATGAAGGAATCCCGTAGCACTTGGGTCAGTTTACTTGCCCTAAAAGGTGTATGTGGCTTGTTCCGTCCTAAGGCGCGAATGCACTCCTGTACATAAAAGTAATATCAGAATTACTTTATAAAAAATCAGAAGCTCAATACATCACTTGACACAGGATTTTATACATACAGGGGATATAAATCAATGTGTCCTAATATAGTTCCAGTTTAGAATAAGTTTTTAAAAATGTGTGAATTAAAGCAGCACAAAAACTGGTAAGGAATTACTGTAATACAACCAACAGTTTTTACTGACAGGTCAGTTTAGGGAACTCCAATAACAAATCAATACAGTTCATAAATAGGAAATATAGAGAACTTTTACCCCAATTATCATCCAGGTTTATAATAAAAGTAAATGAACACTGAATTTAACATAACTATCTGCAAGCTTCATTATGAAGCAAAACTACTTATACTGATAATGCAGATAAATATTCTTGTCATCTCTCTAAAAAATAAATAAATCATTTTACACTTATGTCTAGCCCCTTTGATCTTGTCTATTTGCTTTCATCTGATTGAGAGAGCATTGTGCTTGTTGAATTAGCTGCTAGTGCACTGAGCATTCTAATCAGCACACCTAGTCAGAAACTTTGAAAGTGTTAATGTCACACTAAAGCCATTTTCTGAAAAGCTTGCACTATTTATATAAAAAAAAAAAAAAACAAGTATGCTGCAAACTAGATACTTCAGAGTGAAGATGTATTATATATGTATTTAATCTGAGGGAAATAGCACCCCTTTAACGTACATAAGCTTAAGGAAATAGCAATGTCTTGTGAATTAAAGCTGAAGAATGGACTATGAATTCCAAGTGTTCCATTTATATCACAGGCTTAGTAGATGTTTTAGTTAAACTGAGCAGCTCTCCACTGATATTATAATCCACAGGGTAACTGACAACAAACAAAACAGTCAACATTAAACAAACAGTCCAGTATAAAACAGTAATTAGCCCATTTAATTGGCACTTGTAAATTTTTGCATCATAAACATATTTTCTGCTATTTTTCATTTACACAGATTCTTACAGAATCCACTCCACTCTCACCTACATCAGTTTGGAATTTATAGTCAGTGACTTGATCCAGAAGCTTTGAAAATTCTGAAAAATCAACTGTCTAAAGGAAGCAGGTGGACAATGGCTCTCTGCAAGATTCTGATTGGTTGTTCAGAATTCTCAAACCTTTCAGACAAGTTCCAGGCATAGGAATCCAAGCTGAACTGCTGAAGAGAAAGCAGGTGAGAGAGAAGTGTCTGTAGGAAGCTTGCTATAAACTGAAAAGGATGGAAATTAGTAAATCATTTATACCACAAAAAGCATTCATTTAACAGTGACAAATAAAAGCAAAAACCTTTTGGTGATTAAACTGTTCTTTTAAAAGGCAAGGAAGACCAGAAAAAGAAAATAAAATAAAAATCCCATTTGTACTGGCATGGCAGTTATTATCAACATAATACTGGTAATATGTTTATATGACGAATTGCTGATTTGTATAATTTTCACTTTGTTTCTCTTTCTTTCTTTTGGTTGCAGCCATGCTTTATCTGTTAAATGTAAAACCCTGCTTAGTCCTACTGTTTTCTATTGAACTTTAGCTCTTATATGTTTATGAAGTGCCCCAGAATGCCTAATGGCTGC
Organism: Pipa parva; assembly: GCA_019650415.1. Lineage (NCBI taxonomy): Eukaryota > Metazoa > Chordata > Amphibia > Anura > Pipidae > Pipa > Pipa parva. Next base: position 9,547 of record WMED01011652.1, read on the forward strand.
AGTAGAGAGAGACAGAGACAACACAGAGTGATAGAAACCAGAAAGGGGAAACAAATACCCAGTTCCTATAATAAAATTCAAGATAAAGAACAGACTATAAAACTTGCATACTTCCAAAACATTTCCGCAATAACGGTTACATTTTAATTTATCATTAAGTATAAGCTGCTTCAATTCTTCGTAAGCAACACTTCAGATAAAAGCAATCCTTAGACACAGGAGTGTGTAATCTATACAGCAAGCCAATTACACATTACTTAGAGTTTTCAGAATCCATAATTAGTCAGTACATTACCGAACTAATATAGGCTATAAATGTGACTTATTGAAAATTACATTACCTTTAATGCTAGCAAACTCTTGTTTATTTCAGCACCTTCAAGCCGAGTCTGTCTGTCTGCGCTTGATGTATCTGCCCCTCTTTCATTTCCAGCCAAGTCAATGAGGGAAAATTTGCCATGTAGCTTTCCTTTCTTTCTCAAAATGATCTGGAACACAGCATGACTTCTAGAGGAATGTGCATTTGCAGACGTCTGACCGGATGTCCTGTTATAGATTAAAAACAAAATATAATTCTAGGTACTGTATATCTTAACAAAACAGGGAAAACTAAAACATTTACATGGCCATTAAACCCTTAGTAGATCTATCGTTCTATTTGTCCATTAAATATATTAATATAATTAAATCTGCACATTATACCATTTATCTGCTTCCCATTATGCTTTCTACTAATTATTACTATTCAGTGCCTTCTTGTTAATACAGCATGTCCGAAAAACCCTATCCATAGTCCAGCATTTAGAAAACTTAAGTAATCTGGTCTTTAGACTATCTACCAAGGACAGTGTCATACTATGCACTTTGATTCTGGCATCAAAATGCATATAAAACAGAAATCTGCAACAAAATTTGCACTGTTTTGTTTTAAGGGATGAGTGAAAAGTTGAGATGCGTGTTGCCAAAGTTACCATTGCTTACAATGGCACCTGCGCCATGTAACCTGGGGGGGAGAAGTGTGTTTGTGGTACATCAATACATCTTAATCAGATCTGCAGAAAAATAATCTACCAGTGAACTCACTGGCATGTGTATTTGGTCTTTAGGCAACCACATTACACGGATTCCACTGAAATGATCATTTACAAGTCAACAATCAAATATTAACTTATCCACTCAATCTGCCAAGGACGTTGATTAAATTGATCTTGTGTGTGGCCATAAGGATTATGTCACATTTAGGGATTTGTTGCTGGCTACACATGTCATTGTTTTCCTTGGTGTAAATCCAACATGCTTTCTGTACCTAAACGTTAAATGGAGATAACAAACAAGGAAACCTGTTTAAACCATACAGGATAAACCGTACCTGCAACTGTTGCCTATTTCAATAAGCTTCAGGACGTCTTCCACACATTTGACTTCCCGCTCTTGCAGTCCTACTACTTGGACTTGTTGCTTGCCATCTTCTAAAACTCTTAACTTGGTTTTCCGATTAAGTAAATCAAAAACCTTAAGACAATATGCTTACATTATTGTTTAGAAACAGACTTTTTTCTTACCACATTCAAAGTATATATTAGGTACTTGAAACAAGATGTCCAAAGTCAAGTTAATATACTATTTTTGAACAAACAACCATTAATTTTGCACCACTCGAGCAACTGATTCACATAAAGCTAAATTAAAGGAGGAAAAAAACAGTTATGAATTGCCTAATACTTTACTGTTGTGGTTGGAGTAATATATGATTAATTACATCAAGACAATACAGCTTTCATCCTGACCCAGTTGATGTGCTACAATTCCTAGGTTTCTGACAACAGATGATGGCCAAGGGATGTAATTTAAGCTTAAAAAGACCTCACAATATGCACTTAGGGTGAAATTCAATGTAAAACTTTGACTTAAAAAGACATTTATTACCCAATACTGCATTTCTAACAAGATGTTATAAGCACTTATAATTTCAGTTTTTGAACATAATGTAATGGGCATATCTTTTTATTCTTCTTTTCCTTTTTAATAATGCAAACAATTTGGTAACTTTACATTTGTACTGCCCTATTAAGAATTCTAAACAGTAACCAGATTAAAGCAATATGAATAAATTTTAAGGTTAGCAGTTGGTTAACTTACGGCTTTCCTGAAAGGTTTCATACCAATCTCAAATTGGGTGGTAAGATCAAAGAAACATGCCTTAGGAAAATATCAGCAATGCTGATATCACATGCTAAAAAATCCCAAAACACTCCCTGTGATACATAAGTTTTCAGGAAGTGTCTCTAACTAAGATGATCAAAAATCTGTACACAACACTAATACACCAATCAAGCATCAACAGGGAAATGTTATAGAAATGTATTAAAGCTATGCAAGACTTTGCTAGGAATACAAAACAACAACAGCCTACATCAAAAGACTTTGCTAGTTCAGCAAGACTAATATTGGCATAACAACAAGAAGGGAGGGGCATCAGTAATAACAAGACAATAATTAAATGGCAATGTACTAGCACAGAGAGGTTAGACACTGGTTTCAGCTGTATTGAAGTGAACATGTAATAAAAGATGCTGTGATTGTCTGGGATCATTTTTTCTATGAAGGAAGATATTAACACTATACAACAGACAAAGATGCAAACATTACGGTGTGTTCACTTACCTTACCACTGTAAATTTCAAAAAAGGTAGCATATACTTGAAGTTCTAATTTTTTATAATTTGGTTTCTTTAGCATTTGAAAGACGTCTCGAGCTGAAAAAAAAGCAGCACAGAAATTTTTAATTAAACAAACTAGAGTCCAGCAGGAAGTGTTTTAGCCAATAATGATAAACATTCTTGTGATGTCCGTAAAAAATATCTTAGATGGCCCTTTACCCAAACCTCTGCCTTTTCCCATTATAACCCACGTTCGAAATGTGGATGCAAGAGCCCATGCGATCTTTAAGGCAGATTATTACTGGTATTACTACATGTGCTCACAACAAACATTGCTGCTTCAGTGCATTAGTAATGCAGCAGTTAACGCCAACAATAGATGCACAGTAGAATTTGAAAATTGTTTGTGTTTACACTTATATACTGCTTTTTATAAGTTGATCCAAAGAGTAACATAAAGCAAATATTATATAATGGTACCAAACTGAAAATATACAATCTCCATGGGACCAACGCTTTGTTTGTAGCTCTTCGTTCCCCTTAAATGACTTGTTACTATTGAATGAGCACTGCAGTATACTAATTAAATGACAAAAAAGATGTGTAACACAGGGTTTATTAAATTAGCAGCACACATATGCTGATTTTTTGGCACATAATAATTAGCCAGTAATGTTCTGAATGCCGAATATGCTCAATCCATCTACCAACATCATATATAATTGAGCACATAAGCTTTTTATATTTGAATTCATATTCTACAAAGTATTCTATAAAATGAGAGTGTCCATTACCTGCAAGTGCATAAATCCCCTTCGAACAGTCTTGGTTCTTTCCAGAGAAGTCACCACCCATAGTCTTTTAGAAGGAATAATAAGACAAACACTCTTTAAATTTGTTAAAAAGCAACATAAAGTGCAATAATTAGTAAAACAGGCTCCAAAATAATAAAGAAGCACAATATTAATCTAAACATTCTTTCATTTATGTCAGAGCTTTATTTGTCACAAATTGATTAAAAAACAGTCCATCAGTATTTTCAAATCAAACTCAAATCCTCTTAGAGCACCAAGAACTGTTTTTCATGTATTTGTACAGGTAGTCCTCGGGTTACAATGGCCTCGAGTTACGTCGTTTCGGGGTTACGACACTTTATAAGATGCCTTGGTCTGACTTACATGGTTTTGACATAAGTCGAACTGCATGCAACCATGCCTTGTTCCAACTTACACAGTTTTGCGACGCAAGTTGAACCATACTGTATCAACGTAAGATCCGACTTACATCGAAATTCGGTTTGCGACGCCGCGTAAGAACGGATCAATGTCGTAAGTCAAGGACTACCTGTATTTATTCATTTATATAGCACTGATGTACTATGCAGTGCTTTACAGAGATTAATCATTCACTTCAAGTCCCTGCCCCGTGAACCTTACAATCTAATTTCCCTATTCAGTCACACACAATTAGTATGTGTATTATGTTTTTTGGATTGCATTCACTTAATACTTAAGTAGTTATTTATGTTTACAATTGGCACTTGTAGGCTAATGATCCAGTGCTCTGTGTTACAGCACTTATTACAGTCATATGTGCATGTCTCGCAATCATTTAAAAATTGTTAGCTTCATGAAGCTGAAAGCTACAACTTCTTCTTAAATCACTGCCCGACATTTAGGGGTTATTCTCTAAAACCCAAATTTGACTGTCAAATTCTCAAACAGCAGATTCTCACAGCAAATTAGTGACATCGACAATTCTCCCCTTGTAAAGTTGCAACTGCAACAATTTTAAAGTTGTGGCTGCTACAATATTTCCATAATAAAGTCGTAACTACAACAAGATTCTTACATTATAAAGACGCGACTGTGACAGTAGCAGTTTATTGCTGGCGAATTTACCCCTTTACGCAACAATTCAGACTTTAGAGAATAACCCATTAGAGTGATGAGTCATCATTTTATGCTTGCAATTTACTTCAGTTGTACTATGTTTAGCACTTCCCCCATATCTGTTTTATAATTGTACTGATAAAATATACAGCAACACATAATTAAGCAGTGCTTTAAAAATAAAAATAAACATATATAGGGGGATGAAAATAGAGCTAAGAAACAACTCTAAAAGTATGGTTTCTGCCTGTTACTCTCTTACTGATTTATACAAAGCAAAAAGTCTTGTCATCTCTCTGCAAACACTGTATTTCACACGGTAAGACTGACTGTGAGTGAGACCTCCTTGTAGACTGCAGACTTTACCCCTTTCTATCAAAAGTAATGTATGATACAGTCTTACAAGCTCCTGTAATGCAACAAAAGCAACTTACTGAATGGCAAATCAGGGTTTTCCCTTAGGAAACAATTGCTTGTCTAAAGTTTAGAAGTTAATTTACCAAGTCATCCTCGGCTCACACTGAAATCCATATATATTTCTATATATTTATTTATGTTTTATATATTTCTTTTATTGCACTAGTATCTCTAAGGAGGTCTCCTTTTCTAAATGTTCAGCCGTGACTGAACAGTAAATGTCTTTACCAAATTTTCACTTAGTATTCCAGTATCTCAGAGATTCCCAAACTCGCTGTAGTAACCCTCCTAAAAATAAAACTATAAATACACAGGACTTAATAATAAGAATGGTGAAATCTAATGGAGAGGTTTGCAAACTCCTTTGCTTCACACAGTAAATCAGTTAATCCCATGGCTTTAAAAAAACAAATTCATCCCCACAAAAATACTTCATTTTTAGTAGTAGCATAAGAAGTTGCATTGCTATGTTTTCAAGCAACTACTAACAAAAGAATATTGTTTTGGAAGTGAATAATATTAATAGGAAACAGCAGGTGCCACCTGATGAATGGGAGGAGTCCCCAAAACAATATATAGTGTGGGATTCAACTTTAAAAATCACTAACACTAAGGGGGGAATTCATGAAGCTCCGAAGTGAGGC
>WMED01011653.1:0-15159 GCA_019650415.1 Pipa parva
TGTACCTTGTCAGTATCCTGTCTGTGCCAAGTATTCTACTACAGCTGTCTGAGTCTAGTACTGTATCTAATTACAGTTATCTGTGCCAAATATCATGCTACAGTTTTTCTGTGCCTAGTATCCTGCTACCAATTATCTGTGCTTAGTAGCCTATCCGGTACTCCAATGACTTATCCCTGTCAAATATACTTCAGTTATCTGTCCAGTCTGAGGGGTCGTGACCTAGGTAGACCTGCGGTGAAACCCTAACCTCCTTGCGGGGGCTCTAAGTGAATACCAGATCTAAGATTCCACGCTCTCAGCCCTGGTGCCTGTAGCTGCAACCTCCTTCTCCTTTATTTACCAGTCCAGCCTGACAGTATACTCGGGCCATGGAGCGTGCTGAGGCCGCAGCTAATACTACGCCTGAGGAAATGTTATTGAACCTGGCCCAGCGCATGGAATCATATGAGAGTCAACAAAACTGGATGGCCCAGATGTTGGACTCTATCTCTATCCGTCTCCAGGTCCCACAACCTTCTGCCGCCATACCGTCTCCTAGCAACGCTGGTATTGCTGACAGTCATCTCCGTATTTCCATGCCGCCTCGTTTTTCCGGAAATCCTGAAGCTTGTCGAGGTTTCCTAAACCAATGTCAGATTCATTTTGACCTACTTCTGTCCCAATTTGCTTCCGAAAGGGCAATGGTGGGATTTATTATGTCCTTACTAGATGGAGAGGCTTTGGCCTGGGCATCTCCATTTTGGGAACGGAGTGAGCCAATTGTAAACGACTCTACTTCCTTTATTGCTGCCTTTCGTCAGGTATTTGACATTTCCGGACGGTTGCTAGCTGCTTTTACCCGTCTTATGCAGATTAAACAGGCTCAGCGTCCGGCTACATTATACGCCATTGAATTTCGCACACTCGCGGCTGAGGCCTCCTGGAATAATGTCTCCTTAGTGGCCGCATAAGGTCTTTCTGAACAATTGAAAGATGATCTGGCATCTCGAGATTTACCCTCTTCATTGGAAGATCTCATTACGTTAAGCATCAGAGTGGATAATCGGCTGAGAGAACAGCAGTGAGAAAAGAAGAGATTATTATATGTTTCTCCTGCAACTGCTTCTACTTCTGCTGAGTTGTACCCCTTTGTTCCCTCTAGGGCTGAGGAACCAATGCAGTTTGGTTCTACCTGGTTGTCCAAGGAAGAACGACATCATCGGCGAACCTCTGGTTTATGCCTTTACTGTGGTGGTAAGGGCCACTTTGTGAAGAATTGCCCCATCAAACTGGGAAATTCCCAGGCCTAGGTATGCATAGGGGTAATCTCCTAGGCCAAAATTTGCTCACTCCCTCACCAGTTCTTCACCGAGTTAAGATTCCTATAACCCTTGTTTTTTCTGCTTCTCCCAGCAGCAGTACTTGTGTGGTGGCATGGCTCTCCGAATTTAGCCTGATACAGCTCCTTACCCTTAGGCTAGGCTGGAACACTGACTCCCAACCTGATTTTCTTTTCGGACTTACTGACAGCATCTTTGAGACAGTAACAAAGGGGTTTCTGCTTAGTACATCAGCATTACACAGGTTTCTGACCATTTAAATTTTCAATTCCCCTATCCTACCTTGTCAAATTGTAGAAGCTTTGTTCACCTTCCATGTCCGCTAGGACTTTTGTCCTTTTTTAATTGGTTTTATTCTTTTCTGTCCAGTTCACTGTTAGTACTTAAAATTCTTTTGTTTATTTTTGATTATCAATAAATTGATTTTTTATGCAGTGTGCACTTCAATGCAGGAGTTCTGTTTTTCTTTTGATTTCTATGACTTCAATAACCCCTGTTAGTAGCACCTGCTTGACTCATTTCTCAATTAGTATGTGCTCACTACCTGTGCTTCCATCAAATATACTTCAGTTACCTGTCCAGTCTGAGGGGTCGTGACCTAGGTAGACCTGCGGTGAAACCCTAACCTCCTTGCGAGGGCTCTAGGTGAATACCAGATCTATCTTAGATTCCACTCCCTCAGCTCTGGTGCCTGTAGCTGCAACCTCCTTCTCCTTTATTTACCAGTCCAGTCTGACAGTATATTAGTCACTATCACACATGGTTTGCTCTCAGTCATTTGATCTCATTGTACTGCAGGTATGTTGTAAACAAATTATGTTTTCTCAAGTACTTTTAACAGTGTGCATAGAAACAGGTGCGACCAATGGGGGAAATAATAAGCGTAAGAGTAAGCGTAATCTTTTGTAAGATTCAAACATTCTTTGGCTGAACTTGCCATGGCAGGAAACAATATGCTCGCTTTCTTAAATTAATGACATTTCTACTTGACCACAACTTAATAAACCAGAGCGAGCCGAGCAAGATATCTTTTGTCTGCATAAAATGAATGCCATTTCAGGCAGAATTCAATACCAAATTACAACAGATTGCAAAAATACATCACTAAATGAGAAATGTAGCAACTGTTTCATAATGCTAAATTCTGTGTAGCAGTTGCTTAGATCAAAACCTAAATATGTCTAATGGGCAAGCTGTGTCCATGGAGACCATTCTCTAGATTAAAGAATATTTGAAAGAAAAAAAAAATCTTCTATTTTAAAAGTTGATTACCTTAGCAACCATTATATAAAATATGCCATTCAAACATAATATTTCAGCACAGTAAAAAATAACATTTCACCGTTGCCTATTAATATACGGAGGGTCACAAGTGTGTTTGCTAGATTTCATAATGCAGTTGTTTTGTGCATTATATAGCTTTTCAAATAAAAATACTTGCATTTTATTTGTGAATACGCATAGAGGCTCATTGTGAGGCAGCAATGAAATCAGTTAGGGGGGAATTCACCATTGTGCGAAGTGAGCGCCAGATCATTTGGCTCACTTCGCACTGACTGATATGCACTCGCTGATGTCCTGCATGCGGATATCAGTGAGCGCTTTAAAGGAATTCCAGTCTCAGCGAGGCGACTGGTCTTGCCGAGACTGGAATCCCTTTAAAGCGCTTGCTGATGTCCGCGTGCAGGACATCAGCGAGCGCATAACACCATGTGCGAAGTGAGCCGAAGGATTCGGAGCTCACTTCGTTCAATGGTGAATTCCCCCCTTACGCCCTAAGCATTCTGCTCACTTCGCACATGGTATTATGCGCCCGCTGATGTCCTGCATGCGGACATCAGCGGGCGCATTAAAGGGATTCCCCTCCCGGCGAGGAGACTCGAGTGCTCTCGCCGGGAGGGGAATCCCTTTAATGTGCATGCTGATGTCCGCGCACAGGACATCAGCATGCGCATAACACCATTGGCGAAGTGAGCCGAACGCTTCGCGGCTCACTTCGCACTATGGTGAATTAGGGCCTTAGTCTTAATTCAGTCTTGGAGAGGCCCTGTATGTAATAATATAGATTCTATAGACATAAAAAGGGATGGATTAAAAACTGCAAAATTATTTTGCACAGGTCCTTTACTCTAGGGATGTGTGGTTCAGACTAATATTAATCCAGCAAAATACAATGAAATCAGACACTGCAGATCTGAGGCAGGTTCAAATTTCATTAGATTAGGTAACAAAATATGAAGCAATACAAACTGAATCCAAAACACCTATAACCTCAGATTTTGTTTCATGAACCTTCTGAACCACACTGAAACACAAACCAGCACAGAACATGTTAAAAAAGGTGAGCAAACTTTTCCCCTTGTCCCCAGTAGTGCAGTGATTTGGCATACAACCAGGCTTACATATGTCCTTAACTTTTTTGATGTCTTCTCTTCTGACCCATAAAGTAATACTGGATGGGCTTATGCTGTCTTTGAAGTCTGCGCTCCTCTTTCACCCATAACATAGTTCAATGGAAGGTCATCCATCTTTGTCATCTATGTAGTCCATGGAAATCCATCATCTTCTTTCTTAATTCAACCTGTTTCAAGGAGTCTTGATCTACTTTTCTTGTTCCCTGTCAGGGAGGATCTGCAGTTCCCACTACATTGTGATAGATGTCAATCAAAAAAGAATATGGAAGAGCAAGGACTTTGCACACAATATGGGCCCATCCAAGACTACTTCTTGGCTCAGAAGAGAAGACAACTGTTTCAGGGATCTGGATCCATGAGTAGAGAATTCTATAAAATGCTTGGACATATTGTCAGGGATCACACAGGGGTAACATGGTACTGGTTCTTCAATAGAGGCACTGTAGCATACCTAGAGTCCATCATGCCTCTAAAAGCACTAAGGTGTACTAAACATGAGGGTTACAGGTGCAAGGTGGTACACCTCTTGAGGCACTAAGGTGTATGTATGTATATACTGTATATGCAGCGCCCTACAATTCAGCAATACAAATATAGTACAGACATGGGAAAAGTTAATTATACAAAACAAGTATCATATAGGATATAACATTGTAAGTGCCAGATTGTGGTTGACACAGGAGGTTGGAGGTCCCTGCCCCATAGAGCTTACAATCTAAACTGTGACAAGGTACAGTGAAACAAACACAGGAACCTGGAGACTTGAAACACATAATAACATAGGGTAAAGGTAGACCCTCTGTACCACATTGGGAGTTTTGAACTGATTAACAATGAAGTGCAGAGTCTAAGAAGTCCCTGGTCTTCACCCTGACACACCTGCAAAGGGGTATTGCCTTTGCAGCAGGGGACCTCCTAGGTCAGAGCCCACAGGTTAACCCCCACTGGTGGCAGTTGGATTAACTCATGTAGGAAATCTGCAGAACTGTAACACAGAGCAGGATCATACTTAGAGTAGAGCAGTTGAATCATCACTTACAGCACCCCTGGGCATATGCTGAACTATAACTCACAGCACCCCTGGGCACATGTTGGACTATAACTCACAGCACCCACTTGGAGCAGCGCAGAGTACATAGGTCCTCTCTTGGGACTCTCACACTCTGCTAAACACTGCAGGGACATACCAGTGCTGTACATAGGCAAGGCTCTGGTGCTAGCTGTGAAGAAACACACTGAGATTTGGATGCTGCAGAATTTCTTAGCTGACTCTTGAGCAGGATCCCTTTAAGGCTGTCTTGGCAATAGCAGGCTGTAACAGAGCTGATCACCAGGCTGAAGCACACATTGTAGATCACTTAGCATAGATAGTATAGACTTAGGTCTAACAAAATGCCAGGCAAACATCCAGTGGCAAAGACTGACATTGATGATCAAGAACTGCACTCAGGCACTGCTGGAAATTTCAATTTCTGGCTGGGATGGGCTGCCTAAACCCAGATGTGCTGAGCTAAGGGGGAGCCCAGGCTTGCCTGCAACCACTAAGTGCCAGCCGACATAAGAAGCACTACTTAATAGTGCTGCTCTTGACAGACAGAAAAGTAGAGCACTTTAATGCTTTCCTTTATAACCAGATTAATCCAGACACTGTGCATTCTTCATATAAAGAAAAAAGAATGCATAATAATATACAAAATTATACACAAAATGAGATATTTATCTCTGTAAGTTCCTGATCCTATCTTAGCATTACTAGAAGCATTTCACAAGGTTAAGTGTGATTTGCTTACATATGTATGTTCAATTTACCTATTCAGGTACCCAGATTGCATTATAGATGCTAAACTTCTGCAGCAGTCCTTGGGACAGTAAAAGTTCTTATCTCATTAAAAGTGTGTAACAGGCAGCAAAGGGTGCCTATAAAGACATGAAATTGGAGCAATAATGGGATCATTTGGAATTAAACACATAACTGAAAAACAGCAGTAAACAACATAAAAAAAGACTGGCAGAAGATAAAAATGCATAAAGAATGTAGAAGGTGAAAGAGGTAGGCATGGGCAAAAATAGACAAGGGCCACGAACATAAAGAAGATGATGGAGACAGAAAGGGTCAATATTTAAGAATATTCAGTGAATAAGGGCATTGTACAGATTCTGTGATTTATATAGAGATGAGGAATAATGGGACACAGTTAAAGCAGTTTGTAAAAGAGTTTAAGAAAATAAAAAATACAAAATCACAGCAGGCAAGAGACAATGGAGGCACAATTAAATACTATTACGTTTTTGTCTAGAGAAAGGCGGATTTTGGTTGGCGTGCTATTATATTTAGACTGTTTCTGATACTTGGAAATCAAGCTTCTGTTTCATTTTGCTTGTGCGCTTTTTATAAGCTTTTTTGTAGGAAATTGAAGATGCATATTATCTGTTGTTGGAATAGGCTACATATAAAAGAAAACACAGCTTGACATGAACAAATTGTTATTTATTAATGTGTTTTGTCTAGAAAACCCATGAAATACATATTAAGTAACTTACCACCAATAAACAAGTCTATGCCATGCCATGAATTGAATGACTGTTATGGTTTCTTCATTATTAGGGTAATGAATTGACAAAATACACTACTATTTACTATACTGGTATGTCTTTGAAAATCATCTCATTAGAGGCCCTCACTCTGTGATAATTGATGAGTAAACACGTACAGAGAGAGATTGCCTTTATTAATTCATTGTATGCATACTTGCTGACAGTTATGAAAGTGCAAATTGTCAACAGTAATTCTACTTCATTCTTTTAACACAAACTTCTAAATATTTAAATCTATTCTTCATAGTGTGATTGTCCATTCAATTTCCTCTATGCCTGGGTTTCTATTTGAATAGCATGCATATTTTACAGTGGTTGGTTAACATGTACTAGCTGTTGTTAATTATTAAGAGTAACAAAGCAGAACAGCTGGATTGTGCTGTTTTTCTTCAATGTTCCATGTTGATTTTAATTTGTACTGAGAAGAGAAGATGGGTGGAGGAAGAATTGTAAAAAAAAAAAAAAAGGGAGCTGAAAAAAGTAAATAAGGAAAAGTAAAGGATGTGCGAGCATAGTCATTAGTGCTTGCAATAGCAGAAAAACTCTCCAGCAACACTTCTCAAGGGAATGTACTAGTGAGCCACAGAGACTGTGGCAGTTTGCCCTTTGATAGTCAGTAAACTATTTCTTATACTTCACAAATCATACTGTCTGCTCTGGGATGGTCAAGAACATAATATTTAATAATAAGAAAAAAAAAAGAAAGAAAGAAAATGAAAAAACAAACAGAATATAACTAGTCATTGCAATCTTTTTTTTTTTTGTTATGAACTGCATTCCTACAGCTTAATGATGAAGAAAAAAAAAAGGTTTTCCACAGTAATTATAATCCATCCGTAAAAGTGAAATATTGTGCAGGAGGTATGCGGAGGAATTTAATGATCGTACTGATACAAAATATAAAATATTTCATTCAGCTTCAGTTTTTAATTTTCCACAGAGAGGGAATATTTATTTTCACTTGTTCTCACTACAATTTCAAACATTCTTAAACAGCCAAATTTCTAGGGGATGCTGGGAAATAGAATACAAAAACATCAGTTTGAAAATCATGTTTATTGGTGTCAAGGCAGCCAATGAGGGGCTTAGTGTAGAAAGTGTATAGAGCGTACAAAAGGGTCATTCATTAAAGTGCGAATTAGCCTAACATAGTGACTTTGCATCTGTTCTTCTTATTCATGAAGTAGCGGACAGTGATAGACGCATGCGTAGTCAGTTGCACAATAGTAGGGTGAAAAGTTATGTGGAGGGAGGCAAATTCGACAAGTGAAGGGCAGTGAGCTTAGTCTCCTCATGAAAGAAAATCTCCGGCACTCCAAAAAGTAAAAATTAAAAGTTGCTGCTTTATTGTGACTCCATGGTCAGTAAATATAAAAACAAATGACACACATCAAAGGGCCTACGTGTTTCGCGCTGGGCGCTTATTCATGGAAACACATTCATGGAAACGGCAGGGCTGTGCGATCCACCTGGAGGCCAACCGGAAATGCTTCTGATAGCGGTGAGTATATAAGAATGATTTTAAAATGTTTTTATTGCCATGAATAAGCACCCAGCGCGAAACGCATAGGCCCTTTGATGTGTGTCATTTGTTTTTATATTTACTGACCATGGAGTCACAATAAAGCAGCAACTTTTAATTTTTACTTTTTGGAGTGCCGGAGATTTTCTTTCATTACCTGTTTTGGCTTCAAATTCGTCTTTCCACTTCTGGCACCCAGAGCATATAATTTTAAGGGACTGGTAGCAGTCAAATTTTTTTCTGTTTAGTCTCATCATGTCCCACTAACTGTATATAAGTGAAAAATACTTATCTTTATATGTCACCTTGTGCCTAGTTCATGTTTAGTAATAGACTAATTTAGTCACAGTTGCCATTGTTACTTTTGAATGAATAGTCACCTATTATAACACTGGAGCCCTGTCATCAACCCCTCAATTCGCCACACTGATTTGGCATAGACAAACAGGTGAATTTGCAGAAGTAAGCCCTGCAGAATCCACTCCTTCAACAGACTCCGTTGCATGCTGAATATCCAAATTACCTGTGCACATGCATGCAAATTGATTTGAAGAGCTCTGTAAGTCTGCGATTGTCGTAAGCGTCTGCTTTGGTTTGCGAATTCGTCACATCGCAGAGTTTGTTAACTAAGAGGTCAGACAAGTCAGGAAAGGATGCGAATTCAGGCATTTATGCAACAGTCTGCCCTTTAATGAATGACCCCATAGTGTTCAGTAACTAAGCATAGTGACCTACATGACTTTATATGGCTCTAAGCAAGTCAAATCAGTTGATATTCTTGAAGGAGTGAAAGAGGTGAGATTTTATTACATCCTACTGCTACATACAACATGTGTTCTGAGCTAATAAATGAATGTAGCAAGAATAAACACATAGGAGAGAAAAACTTGCCTTCCAAGTTTCTACTTGTTTAACACAGATATTTTTCCAACTATTTACGAAAAAAAAAAAACTAAATAAAGTAAAACTTAAAAAGCTAATAAAGAAAATATACAGTATGTCGCTATAAGATGAATGATAAAAGGATTATTCAATTGTAAAAAAATCTAAAATCTTACTTTACTATATCTGGCCCTAATGGCAAAAATGTTATATTTCATTTACAGAACTGCGAGAATTTAATTATTTTTATTGATGCGATCATGCATCTTTATTACTTTATCCACTTTCCGCACAAGACACACCCCCTTGTAAATGGCGATATCACCAATAGCTGCCTGCCAAAGGATATCAAGAATGCATGCAGAACTCAGAAATTCATAAAGCTGCCATAACTGTCTGAAACTGAATTCTCTATTATATCATTGTGCAAATATTGCATACAGAGCAGGCTTTCTTAGATTTACACCAAAGGGGCAATACACCTCCATTATCAGCAAGGCATATAGTACATAGGAATTGACACTGAGGTTGACATTAAAGGGTATGAAAAGTTAAAATAAAACATTTATATTTGACATGTATACATATAGAAAGACAACTTAAACATGTAAAAATGTTTTTGGGATCAGTAGTGCTTGCATCGTGTTTAAACAGCCCTGCTCCCCTTCCCATTCTGTGTACAGGCTTTTCCTGTATAGTGCAGATAAGTTCCACCCCTGAGTGACATCACTCACTATTCAGAGAGCTTGGAATCCCCTTCCCTTCTCCTTATCTATAAAAGGGAAAGGAAGGGGCATGGCTACACACAGCAGGAAACTTGGTGAGAAGGAGAGAACAGTTACAGGAGGATATTGAGTTCTCCTGAATTCAGAATTGAATTGGGAGTTGATTAATTACTATATTGCTTGACAATAGGTAAATGGGGCTTTTTTTTATAGACAGGGTTTACACTCCCTTTAATAACTAAGCTATACAATGCAAAATGATCTACATAGACAATACAGTTAAACATTCTTCTTACCATTTATTTCTTTGTGGTAGAATTATATTTTGTACCTGTAAGTACTCCTCTTTTACCCTGTAGAGTTTGTTTGTTCACATTAGAATTAAGCTTGTTCAATCAACACAGTTGTTGATAAATGGAGAAATGTTAGTGTTTTGTTACATACATGTCAACATTCCTCTTTAAAGAAGTGAAACATATGAAGTGTTTAGGGCTATACTAAAATCTCTTTAAGGAATGCATTAGATATATTCCATGAGTTTCTTTTAAAGCAAGTAATGGCAATTTGACATATAAAACTGCCCACTGGATGAATGTTATATAACACAGAGATGCACATTCTGTACTAGTAACAGTTTATAAGGCTGAAAAAAAGAATCAAGTCCATCCAGTTCAGCCTATTTTCCTGCAATGTTGATCCAGAAGAAAGCAAAAACCCAACAAGGTAAGAGCCAATTATCTCTATATTATGGAAAAAATATGGCAATTAGAAAAATTCCCTGGATCAAGATTCCACCTCCATTTATCTAGTACCCATAACTTGTAATGTTCTAAAACTGAAGGAAAGCATCCAAACCCTTTTTGAACTCTTTATTGGATTAAACCATGGTAACTTCTTCAGGCAGAGAGTTCCTTAGCCTCACTGTTCTTACAGTAAAGAGCCTCCCTTCTACTGTATGTTGGTTCAAAAACTTTTTTTCCTTTATACATAGAAGCTGTCCCTTGTTATACTTACAGTTACTTACTTTATTTGGACTCACAATTCATTGTATAAGACAAGTTTCGAGAGATATTCCCTCTTCATCAGGTCAGAGCAGTACTAAAGGATACACAGTTTGTAACACACTTAAAGTCTGTGAGATACTGAGAAACTAAATGACAAACAGCCAAAGAGGGAAAGTGATATTACCTTAACACTTGCCCTGTTTGGCTGTTTGTCATTTAGTTTCTCAGTGACTCAGGCTTTAAGTGTGTTACAAACTGTGTATCCTTTGCTCTGACCTGATGAAATGGGAATAACTCTCGAAAGCTTGTCTTAAACAAGGGACTGTCAGTCCAAATAAAGTATCATATAATACAACAATACTGGTACAGTGGAATATAAATGAATTCCTACAGCATTAAAAAAAAGTTCTGCAGAAAAGAATGGAACAAAGTAGGGATTTGTTGACATAATGCTAAAAGATAGCTACAACCAGCAAAGACCGAAAAACAAACTCAAATCAATACAAAATGTAGAATACAGATACTGTACCGTTTAGGAATTCTTGCCACATCAATCCGAATGTTTTTTCCCTGTTGTTACTGGTCCTTTAAACTTGCATCACTTAAATATGGCATAAAATTGATGTGAAGCCACCTTCATTTTATACACCCCTGTTAGTTTATAATGGGAAAAATGTTTTCGTATTCAATTGTACTTGACTGAGAATAGACAGCATATCCCTTAATCAGATCTGAAAGCATATGAGAAAGAGTTTAGAGAACAAGATAACTAACGAGATTATTCTACATGCATCTATTAATGCACTGCTATTTACAGTAAAACCTTCATCTATCATACATTGTTTTCATTTGGAAGACTCAAACAGCAGAGTCAAATAAAACTATTTTGATATATCATAGTACAAGAAGAAAACAAGGAGGAACATTAGAATGTGGAGTAAATGTGCAGTGCGGAGAGTAATGAAACAGCGTGTAATGGAAATATACTTTCCCAGAAAAAAAAAGGCAGACCCACAGTTTTTTTATGATCTATTTGTCTTTTTTTATATGACTTTTAAAGCAAGTAAATTTGGAAAATGACCATTTCTGTTGGTACAGTAATCATTTTTCCATGGGAGAAAGCATACTTTTGTTATTGATGGGATCTGGGGAACGCCAGCAAAAAGCAGCGCAGATTCCAATTGTTATTAATAAAGGTGCCTTCATTTTGTAAAAATGTCTCTTAACAGTTTTTCAGGATCAGAATGCATTCCGCTTATTAGAATTAGAACAGAAGGTACAGATTGTTTAGATAGGTTTATGGTTAAAAGCTAAATGGGAAACATTATTCTACCAAGTCCTAGTTATTCAGGGGTTGTATTTGTCAAGCTTTAGATAAAGAAGTTTACTAGACATATAATATAAGCTCCTAAGCCTAAAAGAAAAAAAAAAATATGTATGTAATAATTGTAAATATGATGAAGTTATATAAAAATCACTGTAAGTGCCACATATCCTTTAGCAAATTTTAGATCATAGCCCCAAGATTTGGGTCCAGGTGAAAACTAATGTGAGTTAGTGAAGCTTTACTGCATTTTCTTGATCCCAAAAACACAGTCTGAGGGGGTTATTCAGCAAGCTCCGAAGTGAGGTGCGTAGTGTTCGCCTCACTGCAGAGCTTGTTGAATAACCTCCTGCATGTTTTCCCTCTAATGAAATAATCTTTTGAGTGTGAACACATGTGTATATAACTTTCCCCGTGCATTTGAAATGAACAAATTGTATGAAATTCTTTTCATATGAGAGGCACTTTGTTTAGAAAAGAATTGCTTAAAGGATCAGTAATACTAGAAAAAGAAAAAATCCCACTGGATTGGTATAGTAGTTATAGCTACATAGTATTCCTAAAAATATTTTCTTTGAGTTTCTATTGTGAATTGCTGTCTTACTGTCTTTATTGATTACGATCTGCAGTCATCACATCCACTTTCTGCTGAAAGTAACCCAAGCTGATAACATACCAAAGGAATGTATGGGGCATAACATGAGCCATTCACCCCCTCTTAGACATTTAGGGGGTAATTCAGGAAAGTGTGAACTTACCTTGCAATGCTTTGCATCAGCTCGCCGAGACTGGTATGCGCTCTGTGCTCTCCTGCACGCAGAGATCAGCAAACTCTTTAAAGGTACTTTGGCTCGGCGAGGTGACTCGAGTGGTCATGAGGTGAGCCAAAGTACCTTTAAAGCGTTCGTTGATCTCCTGAATTACCCCCTTAGTGGCTTATTCATAAAAGGGGGAATTCAACTGTCAAAGTGAATTCTCATCACTTCGGATCTCTGCACTCTGACAGACATGAATTTTCTACTCCTTATTCACTAAATGGAGGACTTCCATAGAGAAGAAGTGAATGGTGTTAGTAGGCATATCTTGCATAATGTGGCGAGTTCAGTCGGACAGTAGCAGCCCTGCCATCAGTCCCCTAATTCTGCTCTTTAATTAAGTCAGTTTTAAAGTACAACTAACAAAAGTGACACAGTACACCTTGATGACTTTGTGTATTCGCACCTGGTTGAATTGTGCTGTAAGTTTGTGGGCCTAATTGACTAAAGTCCGAACAGTGGCATAGAGCTATGAACTCACATCTATTCTCCACTTCCCCATGTTCACTTATTGAGCAAAGACTGTGAAGTGGCAAATACACAACCAATTCAAGAGACTGTGCGAGTCATTAACTTACAGAGCTCTTTGCATCATTTTGCATGCACGTACACACGTACTTCTACTATTGACTAAGTTGTGGTGTGTGTCAAAGGTACGAATGCAACTAAGTGTACCGCACCAAATTCACCTGTTTCACTTCACCATTTCAAAGTGATGAATTGGAGGATTGATGGCGGGCTCCAGTGTTATTCATTCAAAAGTAACAATGGCGATTGTGACTAAGTGACAACATAACCTAGGGACCCAGTTACATAGAAATAGATAAAATATTCACAGAATAGAGTTAGTAGGATATGGTGAGACTGAGGTCACTGCCATTCACTTGTCAAATTTGCATCATTTTTCATCCTACTTCTATCTGACCGATTACACCACACTATGCATGCAACAACATTTTCCGCTGTCCACCTATTTGGCAAGTGTATTCACAGCTTAGTCAATGGTGAGAAGTGAATTTTCAACTATTTTAGCAATGCGACTTGAATTGTTGTGAAGTGAATTTGACAGGTGAATTTGAACTTTAGTCAATGAGGCTCTGTGACTGTAGTAAGTGTCTGATTTAGTCTCAAATTCACCAAATTGCGGAGTTCACTGAATTTGCGAAGATTGGTAATTGGCAAATAAGTGTGAATTTGGATGCAACTGTTTGGACTTCTATGAATAATCTCTTTAATCTCCATTTCCAGGTAGTGAATGTCTAAACATTCCATCTTCAAAGCACCAACAATTTAAGGCATATTTCTTAATTTAAAATGTGTAGCATATAATCAAATTATTCTTCCTCACTTTCCCCTGATACAGTTAGGAGTACTAACATATTTTGGCATTCCAGTCTTTAGCATATACGGTTGGATGAGTTGAAATTATGTTCTTTGGGAAAGCTAAACACTGTATCATGAAAAGAAAAAATAAACTTTCAGAAAAAGCTTTAGCATATTTATTGTTTTAACATGAAGAGAATGAAAACTGACCCTGTCTTGGTACCTTCAGGATTGATTATTTCTAAGGCACTGTATAACAATTCAATAAAGTGTTTTCATCTTTGATTATTTGAACAAATAAGGCTCATTTTCCTCTTGCTCAACACCAAGAGAGATCTTAAATGTTGAAATAGTTGTAAAACATCTAGTTGCCCAGGAACCATTAAATAAAATTCAGACCAATGTTTATCTGCCTGTTTAGGTAATCACACCACTTCTTAACAGTCTCATGTTTTAATATATCTCATTGCTGACTTTCCACATCTACAAATTTACTTACTAAATTTACTACAATATTATCATGGCCATATAAGAATATTTTAAAAAAGGAGCACTATGCAAGTCTAAGAATGGTCAACCTCCTTTAAGATAGAGGTGCTAACTCACCAGTAAAAGGATATATTAAAGTACACCTGTCAACTCAAAACTCTAATACTAGTTTAGGTTCTACTTATGAAATAAACATTTGTGTAAATATATATGTTTTGAAAAAATGTTCCTTTATAGTGTTTCTCTCTATCATCTTCCCTGTCAGCCCGACTTTTCTTTCCCAAGTTGGGTGGGTGGGGCTAAATGATGATTGACATTATAGCTCCTCCAGTCAGATCCCTGATAGATCGTAATTTAAGGGAGAAATGCTTTATAAAGGTATATATTTTTTAAATACATATATATTTGCAAAAACATTTATTTCATTAGTAGAACCTAAATTAGTATTAGTTTTGAGGTGACAGGTGCAATTTAAATATAGGGAAAGGAAAAAAAAGACGAGATATAATGAAGCACTCCCGAAAATTATATGACCATTGTAACTGGATTATTACATAAAGAGGCAGTGGAGTGTACCATGAAATACCACCCTGACAATATTTATATCAAAAGGAAAAAAAAGTAACTTTATTCAACATAAATTAAACTGCAGCACAAAAAAAAAACAAACAAAACAAAATAATTAAAACATGTACAAACCCCAAAATCAGAAAAGTTGGCACGTTGTGTAAATCGTAAATAAAA